>JAODAH020012646.1:0-20261 GCA_027574865.2 Coproporus ventriculus | reverse complement strand
CCGGAGAATCACCCATATATATATATATATACATATACATATATATATATATATATATATATATATATATATAATTTCTTCCCCGCTCACATAATTAAAAAGTTGATTGCAAAACACCACTCCCAAAATTAACCTATTTCGGCGAAACGACTAATAAAATTAAAAAAACGGCTACATTACATTTTTCCGGGTTTAAGACCCGGAACTTAAGATACTTAAATGACTAACCTAACTAACTTAAATCTAAGGGGTGGGGACGCATCCTAAAGATGGTAGTATCCCAGTTCCGTACTTTATTAATGATTCTAGAGCGACCAAGGGATTAGATCAATTTAGTTATGCATCGTTTTCGCACGCAACCTTCGTTTAACTGCGCGTGCTCACTCTTCTATCCCAACTTGACTCTTAGATTAGGTTACATTTAGTAAGATTGTGGCGAAGTTTCATTTCCCTAATCCGCGGCGAAGCGGCAGACAGTGTGACATTAACCTACACCTAAGTATTGCCATTAAGACTTAATTTGTAAGAATTGAAAGTTTTAGTCAATAATAAAGCGAAACGTTGGCTGTTTAAATTACTTCTTTTTACACTTGTCCTAGAACCACTAAAATACATCATCTCTTGTCTAATACAAGGATGCTAACATTTTCTACGTAACCGGTATCATTTTAACATTAAGTCATTATGAATATTTGTCCATTTGATAATGACTGAATGTGAAGCTGAAACCTGTCACGGAAAACTGTAAATATGAGCAGTAAAAACTAATTATATACTTTTATTACTTTGAGACTACTTAAGTTGTTTTTGGGGACGAAAGGGAAGTGCGTTGAATCATCTCTAATCTGAAAACAAGAAGTTATATCACGAATTTTACAGGGATAGTAATTGTGCAGGACATTTTTAATTACATTATATGTTACCTATTGCAAGATTATTTAGATTAATAATTTGTAGATGACAAAATACAAAAGTAATATTCATTAGTTACATAAAACTCATTAAAAGGAGGGGGCTTAATCATCCCAAAAACTGTGAAGTACCGGAAGCACTTCTATTAGTACATTATTACTTTTTACCGTGCTTTTAACATTCATCAGAGAAATTAATAAACGTTGTCTATAATGATCCGAGACTTTTTATTTTAATCATATTATGCACATTGATTTGAATATGTACAGCAATAAATCCTCAATCAAAGTGTTATAATCTCATTGAGATTAGAAATTTTTTTTGCATTATTTGTCGGACATAAATACTACAAAACAGATTATGCGCACCTATTTATATCCCTTAATGGATACTTAATTTAATAATTTCCATTATAACATTTCATACCATAATTTGTCGTTGATATCCGCATGTTTATCGCGATGAAATAAATCGGAGGGCGGACGCATTTATATTATTACCAACTGATATTTTATGTTATTTTTTAAGTGAAACTTCTTTGGGCTCGTCACTTTTTTAAACTTTTCCTGATGCAAGAGAGACAAAAAATATGGATGTGTGAACGATAATGAGAGAAGATATTGTAAACTGATTATTATTTCGAGATTGACAGTAGTGAATTTAACCAACAAATTGATCAGCAAATGTCAGTGTCATGTGTTAAATTTGAGTAAACATCAGTGACATTTCTCTAATAATTGTAAGAAAATATCAAAAGCGTAGAAAAAAATAGGACGCGTCATTAAATGGATTGTATGTATCGTTTAAATGTGCCCAGGTTTGTTCCCTTGAAAAATTGCACCACTCACTTCACTTTAATTATACTCATACCCCAACATTTTGATTGGTACAGACTAGATAAGTAATTCTCCCACTTTCTTTTAATCCATTTCACAGACTAATTTTATTATGCGGTTTTCCTTTTATAAATTTCTACCTATCTTCAATTAAAAAAGTTATTTGGGGGTGCAGTTTGATTTTAGAAAATTTTCAATTCATCCCATTCTAAACATTGATTATATTTTCAGTTTGGATAAAGTTTTAATATGCTCCCTATCGAGTACAAATATCATTGCTTTTATTAATAAGACCTATGTAGAAAATAATATTATAGTCTTATGGGTTCCTCGTTTATGTTTCGGATTTAAATACACCATTGTTGGCACATAAGTATGTATATGTAATGTTTGGATGTATCTCTTTGTAATGAAAAAATTATTTCGTAGAATTCTATCGAATGCGTATATTGTAACTGTAACAAAGGATAATTTGTTAAAAAATATGTTGAGCAATAAAAGTGCAGTCCTTACTACAAACGCAGAGGAAATCCTCCAGACGGAGACTGTGTCGTTATTCCTCAGAGGACTTCCGGAACGTATGTGGATACCTTTAAATAATCGATAATTAATTTTGGATAGGGGATAAGTTTGTACCGAAAATGGCAACACAAACTATATTAATATAAGAGGGGAAGCCTATCAGGGAAGCCTATTATCTCCATTTATTTTCAACTTGAATGCGGAACATAACAAGTAATCGTAAGGAGAATGTTTAGAAGGCGCCAAAATCAGTGGAACTGTAATCAATAATAAAGATATGCAGATGATACCGTGGTTCTAGTCGAATCTGAGGAAGATCTGCAGAGGTAATTGTATGTCCTTTCAGAAGCAAGTGCACGAATGAGATTAGAAATAAACCTCTCGTAAACCAAAACTTTGTTTTGGAAGAGGTGAAAATGCTCTGAGCAATGCTAAAATATACATTTACGGTAACATCCAAAACGTCTCTAGTTACATATTCCTGGGTAGAGAAAATAACACCCAAATGGGTCATGCAAAGTAGATTAGGAAACGAATCGAAATAACCACGACCAATTTCATCAATATGAGAAATATCTTGTGTCACCCAGTTTATTCATTTATACAAGACTGCGGACATTAAATTGCTATGTATGGACAATACTACTCTACAGCTGCAAAACTTGCACCCTCAAACAGGAAGATATTAAAAGCTCCAAGCATTCGAATGGCAAGAATCAGTTAAACTAGCTGAACGACTAATGCAGAAGTTTTAGAAATGAACACCTTACAATGACTAGTCCATATAATCAATCAGAAAAACAGCCTAACTCGGACACATAACGCGCCACGCAGAATATGAATAACTCGAACTCATACTGGAGGGAAAGATAGAAGGAAGACGAAGTGTACAAAGGAAAAAGAAATCGTGGCTAAGAAACACAGTGGACAACTACCGATGGGAACACCCTAATACACATAGCCCGAAAGCAGAGGCAAATTTGCCATGGTGATCGCCAACCTCGACAGAGATGGCACATAAAAGCGAGAGGAATATTGACTTTTAAGATTGTATTGCAAGGAGAGCATATATTAACGGCAGAATTTTTGTACAAAATATAATAAATAGCCGTGAAAATAAGAGAAATACTTTAAAGGTGTTTTAAGTTTCAACATTTTCACCTTTTACATGCTATAAATTTTTCTTTCTCTCTCGCTCTCTCTATTGTCCTGTATCACAAAGAAGTTTCGCTTCTATCATCAGTACTATAGTGTGCCTGTAATTTTTACTTTGTTGTAGTTTGACGAGAGTTGACAACAATAACGATCTGTCAATATGTGCTCTGGTAAGGTAAAACAAACTTTAGTAACAATAACGAGCTATAACATAACATTGAGGAACAGAGATATATGTATGTATGCATCCATTAAAATGCGCTCTTGGTTCAATCCCAGACTAGTCTTACATTTCGTAATCGAATCTCATAAAGGATAACCGTTTTATAATTACAAACGCGCGCGCATAACCTAATTACAGCGAAATTGCAATGCATTAAGATGTTCAGCCATCGATTTTTGTGTTTACCAAACTCGTTTAACGATTCCAGAAAAGTACTACACACCATGATGTAACTGTTGCAATGATAAATTATGGTATTTCAAACAGGTGCTCATGTTTAATGCCTTATTTTAAATTATTGATGATATATTGTGTGTCTCACTATAAACGGCACCACCCAAGTATTTTATTTATATATTATCGAATAAACAAAAAATTTTATTTTCTGATTATATCTCTCACTAAACTGTAATTTTAGAGTATGTTATTTTCCCTTCACGGTAAATTGCTAGCCTACTACGATTTAAAATAAACTGCACAATTGAAGAAGTCATATTAGAGATTATTTTTTACAAATTAAACAAACTAAATCCAAAATTTCATTACAAACAAAAAATATTGATTTTTTTCAAAAAGTCTGGAAAATTCAAATAATAATCTTACAAGTTTGCCATCATTTATATTTTATTTTTAAATTCAATGCAACAATAAAACAACAATGTTTATTTACTTAAATAACAGTATTGTTAGTAATATGTATAAGAAGGTGCCGGAAGATTAGGACAACTTGAATTCTGTTACATCTTAAAAAATAATGAATATAACTTAATTACTACACTAAAAATTTTACACCAGTACAAGGAAGACTTCATTATTTTCTTATGTGTAGTGTATTATTACAATAAAGTATTCATTATTAATTTTTTTGAGAAATTTGAGAGGTTGTATTGCAAAGTTTAATCTTGATATATTAAATACCAAGATCTGCTTGAAAATGTATTATTTTTCTTTCTTTTTCTTAAAATCCAATCCTGAATACGTACTTTAATTTTTTATCTCGTGATATAAATTACTCTACATCACAGCATAATGGAAATTGAATATTGCGTGTTTAATGGCATAGTTTTATTTTTTTTTTTACTTCCTTTAGAATATCTCTTCAATTTTTTCATAGGGTCAAAAAAATCTTCTAAATCTATAGAATGAAACACATTTATTTCTTAGTTAGAAAATCATAAAAAATGTTAATTAATTGCTATAGATATTTTTATTTTTGCATTTTTGTAAAAATTAACAAACTTTATTTATAGGGAATCCATGATCATGGTTCTTTACCTCTGGATAAGCATTGAATTTATTTAATATATTATTATTATCGAATATTGTATTAACTAGTCTGTTACAAGTTTAACATTTCAGATGTGAATTGATTCCCTACTGAAAATTAATTATTGTAAATCAAAAAATTCGGTAATCGTTTAACAAAAAGATGTTCCTAGCACAAAAATATACAACTTACATAATAAGTGAGGTCTAAGATGCAGTTAGACATAATTAAAGTAAATTGTATATAAATTATGTAAGAAATAACGTGGCTAATATTCCCAGTTCATATCTTAATAAGTGAAGATGGTAAGGCAACACAGAAAGAAAAATTGAAAGATGATGTGCTTAATGCACATATAAGTGCAGAGAGGTAATTTCCAGGTGAAAATAATAGCAATAAATTAAAAGAATAGATATAGCGTATGTATATAAACAGACAAAATTGTTGTGGTTTAATGAAACAATAAGGCCAGCTATATATCATAGAAGCAGGAAAGAAGCACAAATTTTTTTGCATGTTCCGGAATCCACCTGTGTGAATCTGAGAAAGCTACTTTCACTGGCTGCACGTTGTCTATGAGATAACCTATTCCTCCAACACAGTGAGATATGACTCGATCGTTAAACTGATTGATAAAGGATGGCGGTATATTCTAATTACAGTAATTTGCGGATAAAGGACTTACAAGTACCATAAGTGAAGATTTAAACATAAAGTGAACAGCTGTGTATGGAATGAAAACGTGTAGACCCTTGCTATGCCATTAATGCTAATATTTATGGCGTGGGAGTTTCTATAAAACGGTTAAAAACTATTAAATCCTCTTAATCGTTGTTATATATTTGTATGTCCTGCTCATATTAAAATATAAATATAAATAAATATATAATATGAATATTAAAAATGCTAAAATCAATAAAAATCTCCAAGTCGATTTTTATCCCGATTATAATACTTTCTTTGCACGAGAAATAAAAAGTATCATAATTAAATTTCCTCATTAATATATCACTTTAGAAAGACAAAATAATTAATACTATCTAATATTTTAAGAACAAATTTATAATATTTTAATTTCCTTTTTACCAATTTTATTATAGCAAGTTTTTAGTATATACATGATTTCAAATAAATGGCAAACAATTCTCTGAAAAGTTAAAAACCTCTGGAAGTCCATTGGAATAAATATTCATATTTTTCACAAAATTTATAAATATAATTACTCTAAAGTAATTGAAGAAAAAATTGTCAAGAAAATTGTAGGCAAAATT
The DNA here is from genome assembly GCA_027574865.2 of Coproporus ventriculus. NCBI lineage: Eukaryota > Metazoa > Arthropoda > Insecta > Coleoptera > Staphylinidae > Coproporus > Coproporus ventriculus. The sequence continues at coordinate 14,075 of JAODAH020012646.1, read as the reverse complement.
TCATAAGTATTTCCCGTTGCTGATTAAAATTTCGTATTTTGCTTCAAGAATAAATATATTATTTTTGCAATGGATTTTTCTTTCCAATTCATTTTTGAATATAAAACTGTTTAAGTGTTTTTTTTAAATATAACCTTTATTAAATGAATTTGTGTTTACAGATTTTTAACTATTTTCTTGTTCATGTTTCGTCGTTTAGGCATTATCGAGGATTGGTACTTTCCATTTATTCTCATTTTCAAGAATAATGTATTTCTAATTATTCGCTTATTAACAATTTTCGTTTAGTGAAAAATTCTTTTCCATGTGCCAGTTTCTCACAAAACAAAAGTCATTTTTACAAGTGTGCTCATTTTGGCAGGTGCGACAGCAAAAAATTGTTATTTGCTCGAGCATACGATATCGGAAGTGTGCCTTTAAGAAAACTGTAAGTAAAATCTCGAATTTAAAAATTCTTTGTTTTTTCAATGAAATTTTTAAGCAGTTTGAAAATTCGACCTGCTGCGTTGCAGCAAACAACATTTTTGAGCTTTCGAGTGCGATAAAAATAGAACAGGAAGTCATAAGTATCCTTGTTCACAAAATTCAATAACACAGGATCACAATTGCTAATATTCAATTCACCAGGACCCCAAGAGATGGTTTATACGATTTTTTTTCCTTACCACCTACAAAATGAACAAATTAACAACCTAAAATACGACTTTTCCCAACCAGTGCTTTTTGGTGAGCGTCATTTTTGCTCTGCATGTTTCAATACAAATATAATATTTTTATGTAAATAATAATTTTATTTTATTAAACATTTCGCATTTTGAAAGAAGTTATTTAAAATAAATCAGGAGATGCTCATTCATTGGTCACGAACTACATGGACCATCTCATAAATGCAGATTCGCTGATGGTTTTAAAAGGTTCAGTACTGACTTTCTAAAACTTCATCCAACTTTTTGATTTTGACTTTGTGATAAGTATTTTTAATAAAAAAAAACTATCCATTTAGTTGATAGATTTGATGAATATCTTATAGAACATCATAAAATCACGTATGGATCAATATCAATTAAATTATATAATTATAATAGATTTATTTACTTTTTAAAATGAAAATCAAGAAAATAAATGAATTCGTTTGAATTTATTATGATGTTTTTTACATTTGCAAAAAGGAAATGTGTCCTGACAGAATTTAATTTTATATATGCAAATTGCGCCTTAAAGAATTTAATTCGCTTATTTTCATTAATCTCTTCACAATTTCATGAATCTTCACTTAAAAAGGTTCAGTGTTATATTGATGTAATTTTAGTACACCCAGAGGAAATATTAAAAATATTTAATTAGGAGAGAACATTACATTTCCCATATGCTCGCTATTCCGTTCATATTTCGAAGGTGCGCCCGCGCACCTCTTTAATTAATGGTATAATAACCAGTCCCGTTTTGCACCTTCCTAAACTGATGAAAGTGATTGAATCTTTTTATAAAGAACTGTGCGCTTATATAATTTTAAGATTCGATTCCACAAAATATCTAATCAGGTCCCTACATGATTGCTATCATAAATTAAAATAGAGAATAGCTATGTATCTCTATTAGAAGTAGGTACCTACATAGAAATCTTATGATTTAGTCTAGTCGTAGTTTAAGTAACTCGGTACGATGTTATCTAGACAAGAACAGGTACGGAGCACGATACTCCTGCTTCAAACTACTATAACCGTATATCTTTATCTGCAGTGTGTATCTTGCTTCTCTTGTCTATTTGCTTATATATAAGTACTAAACACAATCTTCAAACTCTCCCGCAGTTCGTTTGATTCAATTTGAGATTGGACCTTTTTTCTTATAAAAGAAAATTACAATTTTAATCAAACTTTTTTCCAATTAAATTTCACATTGCCTGTTACGATAGATAATGGTCAACACGAATGCTTATGCAACTCTGTAATTACATTTCGTACAATTTTGGTGTTGCAAAAGTTACATATTTTTTAAATTTGATATCATAGTTTCTTTTATTTTTCTACGCGTTTTTATGTGGGTACATTGTTTTCCGGTAGTTTTGCGTATTTTATCAATTTTTAATATTTGCGACGCGTTTCAAACAGTTTTCACAGCTCTTCTTCTGACAAAATAAATTATACTATTTCCTGCACTTTTTTTTTATTTTGGAATATCCAAACAAAATCCGAAATCAAGGAATATTTCCAGAAATTCCTTAGAAAATAGTTTTCCCAACAATCAAAGCAACAATGATTACTCTGCTTCAACAACTAGGAGCCGAGCAAGAATAAAATTACAACAAGAAACACTGGAAATTTTATAACATAACCCTATCAAATATTTATACCGTTAAAAAGAGCGCAAAATTTGCTCTCAGAATAGATGGAAAAAAATATACCATGCAATTTGAAAAATTTGTCAATGACGTCATCACTTGTAAATGATGACGTTCGCTAAGTTGTGGAATTGTTTATCCGATTTAAAAATATATCTGTGGCACCTGTGAATAGTGTGCTAAGTGCGAAAATCGTATTTTTGGGAAACACAGTTGAAACTTTGCAATTTTTTCCAAGATCGCCAAATCGTTAAAATTTCAACTTTTTGTGCTCAGTCTTTAAACTACATTTTCCTACGTGGATACAGTTTTTATTTTATTTCTGTTAATTTTCAATTATTTATAACAACTTTACGAAAAAATGTGTACACTAAATCCATCAGTGTGATACGAATCAAGTGTTAATTACTATCATGATGAAGTCCTTGATAAACTATGTTTGCACTATTAAATTTTGTGCTAAAGGAACTCAGATATATATTTCATAATAAATTATACATTTAAAAAATTTATTATGTCCTTATTTGAACATAGATAATAAAATAATGACTTTTTACTTTCACACAGAAAAAAAATGTATAACATGATTAAAACAAAAATTGAAAAGAAAAAAATTAAATTGGAAGAAAATTAATAGAAATGCAAAACGAAGTTAATATCTATTTAAAATTAATTGGATTCATCTGCTTTGCCAAGTTCTTCTTCGTAGGGGTAAATATCGTCATATTTCGAACTTTTTCTTATAAAAAAGATAACCAGGCTTATCTTTATCATACTTGAGACATCTAACTTGTTCCCAGTGCATCTACTAAGATTGTTTTTCATAGAGATGAAAAATCATAAGTTACTCCTTTATCTCTACGACGACAAATTTTTTGTTTTTCTAGGTATCAATTGGATTCAATCATGTGTTCATAGGTCGTTGGAATTTATCTTTTTTCTTCTCGATCAGAGTACGTGAACTGTATGTGGCCCGGAATAAGATGATTCCGAACAAGGATGAAACATGTTCTACAGTGCCTGATACAAATATTTTTGTCTTTATTTAATGATTAATCTCAAAAATTAAAGTTTTTTCATATTGAGTAGTGATTAGTGCGTGTGATTTGTGCAAGTCTTTAGTGTTTAGTATTAAACTCGTCTGGACGTAAGTGTTTAGTATTTTCGCAAAAATGCACACTTGCATTAATCACTTGCACTAATCAATGTGTATATCAAGCCTAACACATTCCAGGAAAAGCCATAGAGAATTAGTGATTACCGTGTTAAGAGATAGCATAGGAAAAGCGAAACATTGCGCCACTTGTGAAAAACCTACTATGTTCGCAAAAATGTAACATAGCTCACAATTGCACTAAATTTTCGTTAGTGCAAAATGGGCTAACGGTACTTGACTCATTTTTCACAGGTAAAGGTTTTAAGTTTCTGAAATAGCCCAGGTTTCACAATGGAATTTACTTCGCTGTAATTTTCGTGTCACAAAGCCCTTTAGTCACACTGAAAGAGAAAAAAAATTACGGTTCTGGTGATGTACATAACTCAAATCCACAAAATTGAACTTAACACACTATTCACAGGTTCCACAGATATAAGTTTGTTTATTGTTAGGTCATTATTAAAGCCGCTATAAGCTGCAACCCATTTTTTGGAACACATTTAATTCAGCAACAGCAGCAGGTATAACTCAGCACAAAAACGATTTTTAATTACCCTATCACTATCACCTCAGAATAAACTCCATATTCGAAATAAGAAATATTATTTTAGTGACTAGGTATATAAAAACTATTAAATGAGCGCTTTTCGAATAACAGTTTCAATTATAATATTGCCCACACGCAATTTCGCATTATAATCAGTACCGATAAGTCGTGATCCAATAAAAATTTGGATTCTTTATCTTACAAGTATTACAGTAAAAATGCTCTATAATTTGACAAAGCACACAAACTAGAGAAAATTATTTATTTTAAATCGTTTATATTATAACTAAACTAGTATCTATAAAAGTTAGAAAAGAACATTGTTAATCCGTGTCCCAAAAACTCGTTATAAATATCAAAGTCCTTATAAATTATTGTATGTGCCAATATCGAAAAACTGCATAATTCAGTTTTATTATTGCATTATATGCGACACTCCCAAACAGATACGATTTTAGTGTCACGTTCAACAGTTTTAATTCCAAAATTTGCGCACATTAATGAGTTAGGCGTTAAGAGAGAGTTTTTTTAGAAGATGTAATTTACCTGTTTGTTAGGTGACCTTTTCAATTGAGTGTTTTTTCCTAATCAATAAATCATTATGCAATACTCTACTTGATCTAAATAATAATTTCATATCTTAATTTTAAAATAGTGGCCAATAATATTTTAATCGAATTAAACTCTTGTGAAATTAGCTGGAAAATAGGAACGATTTCAATAAATTGGACCAGATTCACATTCTGTAACTAGTAAATTGCATTTTGCGTTCACCATAAAAAATTCCTATAAATTAATTATCACTTAGTACCTATTCGGATTAAATTCTCTTTAAATATTATGAATGATCATTTACTTAGCAGTTGAAAGAAAAACATTTATGACTTGGTGCTTTTTTACGTGCGATGCGTATGGGTAATTATGTGTAATTAATGTAAATGAATTGAAAATGGTTTATCTATGATCCCTTGCTACAAATTATTTTAACATGTGCACATATTTCTTTTGTTGCGGTGTGTTGTTTTACTATATATATCGTGAATACTCTTATAATTGATGCTGTTAATGCATCAATAATTACAAAGTGAAGAAAAGAATGTGTTTCATTTTAAATGATTTGTAATTTAACAGATTTAATTCATAATATATTATTTAACAGCGACTGGTGATACCTAATTACAAGAAGATGAGTTTGTAGCATGAGATTGGGCCGCATGTTATAATTTTCTGAGTGGGTAATTGGGGATATCGAAGAGTTATATTTGCTACCATTGCTACATATGTTATGCGTTGTCGCGTATTTAATTATTTATGTACCTTAATAAGCATTTATCTGTCATAGTTTTTTAAACATTAAATTATTTCTTAAAATATTTAATCAATTTTGTATTTAAAAATTCACATATTGTATCCATCGCCGCACCACTTTTAAAGAAAATTCAATTTTACTCGACAGTTTTTAGAAAATATTTTTAAATCACAAATTGCTGTTCGTTTTTAAACATTCGGGAGTATATCAGAATATCAAACGTTTAACATGCAAATTTGTGTGCGATGTCATTTACGATTGTTGAACATCAATGTCATATCAAACATACACAAATAACCCAAAAAAGGTAAAAACGATAGTAAAATAAATAGAAGCTCACTTATATCCTACACAAAGGGCATTAGATGCTGGAGACATAGATATAGGTAAACACTTCGTGACCGAGACATTACCGAATACAATGGATCGTCGTGTGTGGTGAAATCAAATCCACATCACGGAAATGATTGTCTTCAATGACTACAATTTTATTCTGGTGCAGTTTTCATCGAATCGTTTTTATTCAAACACCTAATTATATAACCAACCAACAAATTAATTCAATTTTAGGAATTGAAATGATTAATTAAAATCTAAATCGGTGTTGTGTCAGTGCATATTGTAACAAGCATTTCCGTCATTCTTATCAGACACCTTGAAAATATTCAAATTAGAGTATTAATACAATGCACCTATTAAATTGATAGTTGTCAAGGATTGATTTGAAATTCTTGGTCAAAAGCAGATTTTTATCGAAAATATCGCCTCGATGGGCTTGCTGATATTATGATAAATTGACTGCTAAATCATTGATTAAGAAATAAAATGACTTTGGTGCGTGTTTTAATAAGCTATTTACATAACATTGAAAAATATTTTGATATGAAAAGTAGTAATGATATTTTTAATTTTAAAGTAAACTATGGGATGTATTCTGTCCCGGAAACGTAAAAATTTAACGGTTTAAGGGTTAAATTTGTTATTTTACCGACCCGTTAAGTTGCGATTGTGTATTGCCAATATTATCGGACAGACTAAAAATAATTTTTTTGTAAGAGTCCGTAAAATTAGAAAATATCCTAAATGAGTCCGTAAAATGCGATTTTACGGACTCTTTTGTGCATAGCTAGTTGTGTAACTGCAATGTATCAAAACATTAAAAAAACAAATGTGGTTTGTTAGATTTTTGAGTTTGAATAAACGGAGACAAGTACACAACATTTATTCAATGTTCTACATAAATTTTATGTTTTAAATTAATAATTTAACATTTTTATAAAGAAAAATAAACGCCATCTATTTATGAGTCTACCTGCATTGTTGGTTGCATAACTCTAATTTAACCTAATTTTAAATGTTTTTAAAATTAATAATTAACTCTTTCAGAGAAAAATATAATATACCTCGTCACTAAAATGATTTTCTCGCCTCGGAGGATAAACTCCATACTCGTAATAAAAAATTCGATTTTAATGCCATGATAAATAAAAAACTATTTTATTACGTATTCGTAAATATACGGCAGACATGTCAAATAGCAGATCAAATGAACAAAATGTAGTTTCAATGGCTTCTTATTCAACGTTTTGGAGGTTAGCCATCATGACAGTTTCCTTCTGACACACTATTTAAAATATATCTAAAATTAGCTTCTCTTAATTTAATAGTGTTCGTGATATGAATAATGAAGTGATAAATTTAAAAAATATTTAAGAGGTTTCTGCTTGGCTCCAATATCATTTTTATTTTAATTTATTATTTTTAAAATTTAAAAAGTTGTGGTTTCTTTTCAACCTAATCAAAATTCAAGAAATCAGCTTATCGCAGATACTTTTAGTTCAATACATAATTTGTGAATACTTTTGTATAAAAATTTTACTTGATATTATTATTTTTGAAGTAAAACTTACTACAACTATAACGGAAGTTTGCACATTTGCAAACGTTAATCTAAACGGAAGTTTGCACTTCGGCGGAAATGGGAAAATTAAAAAAAAAATAAAGAAATCGAAAACAGCGGAAAAATTTAGAAAAATTAAAAATTCTAAAGAAACCGAAAAAAGGGAAAAATTTAAAGAAATTAAAAATTAAAAAATGGGAATGTGAAAGTGAAATGTCAAAGTGTAAATATCAAAAGTGTAAATGTCAAAAGTGAAAATGTCAAAAGTGTAAATGTCTAAAGTGAAAATGCCGAAAGTGAAAATGTCAAAAGTGAAATGTTAAAAATGTAATGCCAAAAATGAAAATGTCAAATGTGTAAATGGCAAAAGTGAAAATGTGATAAGTGTAAATGTCAAAAGTGTAAACGTCAAAAGTGAAAATGTCAAAAGTGGGAATGTGAAAGTGAAATGTCAAAAACATACGTATTTTGGCGAATTTAAAAGTTGGTTTGGCACCAAAATTTTTAGGGCGTTTGTTTTTCGTAATTACAATAGATACTTTTTTACACAGTAGTGTACGGGAAGTAAAAATCAGGAGTGGTTTTTCCTACACTTCCCGTAAATTTCTTTGACAAACTATTGAAATTATAGGAGCCCAAACGTAGTCGTATTCATAACACATTATGTAAAAAGGCAATTTCCAAAAAAACCGGAAATTCGATCTGACCCAAAAACAATTCAATTCTTCAGATACTGGTCTTAAACTTATAGTAAAAATTTCAATTCGATTGGAGTTTTCGTTTGACCTCTATAGCGTTCACAAGAAAAATACAGGTTTTTGTAATTTCCGAAAAAACCGGAAGTGCTATTTCGCTGAAAATGTATCAGATCTATGTCTCATGGTAGATAATATACCCACAAAATTTCAATTTGATCAGCACAGACGTTTAATCGCTAGAGCGTTCACAAAATGTTCACATACACACCCACATATAGACACATTCTGACTTGATTGGGAAAACTTCAGAAACGTGTTTTGGGGACGAGGTCGATTTATTTCGTGATTACAATACTTCCCTACACAGTAGTGTACGGGAAGTAAAGAGGAAAAACATCCAGAATTAGCTACAAAATTATACAATTTTTCAACTATTTTTTCTCTTACCTATAAATTGTAATTTTTATGTTCCCGCAGTATATTTCTATTTTCACATTTTTGTTCGGTATCTGATCTAGGTATTTTATATCTTAATCAATTTCTTTTTAGCAATTTAGAAATTGTCATTTCATTTTTGCTTTGTAGATAACATTTCAAGAAATAGGTGTAATATAAAGGGTTTTTACAAAGAGTGAGAATATTTTCAGTCACAGGGTTTTTTCAATGAAATAAAATTTTTCTGTTCTCACTTTGGAAACTTGCTAACCCGAACATTTTTTGACAAGCAATCTATTTTTCATTTTTTCAGGAAGAAAAAGAAAGTCGGCAAAACTACGCTAAATGGTCCTAAAAGCGCACAAAAGGACGAGGTTACATTTTTTCTGGAAAATTTACTAATTCTCTAAGAAACAGATTTATTAAGAATTTACAAGATTAAATGCGCGGTTTTTGCACAATTCAGAATAGAAGAAACACGATTTTTGGGAAAGTCAAGGTTTCCGCCAACTTTGGACCCTTGGTTTTCGGAAACTTTGAGCCCACAAAATCTGAATAAGTTAGGAATACTCAAAAAACAAACAAAGAAACATTTTGCCACAATTAGGAGAATATTAAATTTGCCATGTATTCACATGGACATGTCCAATATCTATGTGTGACTTATTTTTCATTAAGTGCTACTCTTTTTAAAGTAAAATATTGGAGAAAATCCGTTAAATTCAGAAGATTTCCGGTACTTTAAATTAGCGAAGTACAAGTGTATGTAGCTGAAGAGGAAAAATAACGGATTTGTAATTATGCGAGGAACAACGCTGCTCAAACCTTGTTTTTGTCATCAGCAGCAACACCGTTATAAAAATCAGATTCAAACAGATTGAGTCCAGACGGAGATCGAGGTCATTGTGGATCTATAGGATAATTTACTGGGCGTTTTAATTATCACATTTATTAAGAACCTCTTAATAAACTAAGGAAATCGTTTCAAAGGTTTTGAAGAATATTATATAATTTTATTGTAATTTCATGAACAATGTTAGAATGTTTAATAAGTAAGTTTTAAAAATAATATAGAGAATTCTTATTCATTTAATCATGCAATCAACTAGGACAAAGTAATAGTCGGATCATTTAGCTATAATAATTTCTCAGAAACCATTTTTTTACTTAGATAAGCTTTAATTTATAGGCCTTCCAATTTAAGTTTTATATGTTCAAAATTATATCCCAAAAATTCTTTGTTTTATGATATTATTTTGACATTTTCAACTGCTTTGTTTATTATGATAAATGTTCGAAAACATCTCCAGTTACATTCACTCTATATCATATCTCTTCATGCTATTTCAATGAAAACCAGCGGTAAGAAGACAAAGTAACACAAATACAAGCAATATCAAATAAAAAATTGCAGGCTATGAAACATATAAGCTTTCAATTCACAAGAAATTCCTACATTCACCTTTAAAAATCGTAAATTTTGCTATAAACCCGAATTTATCTCTGATATTGCTATTTGATTGAATCTTTTTGCATCTATAAATATATAAGATATTTTAGAATTTACGCATGCCGTGTAGAAAAATCCATATAAATGTAAATTGCAATGCAAATGAAGGATTCGATACAATTCTTTTGATTCTTCCGATATTTATATCGATACAAATATTTCGATGTAATATTAAATCAAAAGAAAATCATAAGTTTCGAATTACAGGCATCAACTCAAATTACAAATCAAGTTTGCATTATTGCAATTTGAAAAGAAAAAGCTACAATTAGAAGTATCTTCAACATTTCAAGGAATCAGTTGATGAAAAAAAAAAATAAAGGCATGTTAGCATTGGTACTATTTTCAATTCATTTACAAGGTGGCGTACTTTGGCTCCTTACTTTGGTTTGTTTAGTTTAGTATAGTATATGTGAATGTATGGTTCAATTCTACAGACACCTTTTTATTAAATTAAATGGAACCTATTTCTCATTTAGCCATTGCGATAGTTCTTTCTCCTAGATTTACAAAGCTACATTTTAAGGATCCACAAGCCAATACCAAAACAACATAAAAATAAAATATTAGTGATGTTGGTGACCGAAACTATGTTATTATTTGACTTACAAAATGCTGACACGCTCTCCCACAAATCGATAGTATGAAAATATTAGCCGATACCATCCAGATGTACCTGCTAAACCCTCACGTTAATCTCTTAAACGAGCAAACGTATTTAATTCAGTTTACGTCAACCTTCTTTGGAAATCTTTTTTCTTAAATATTCCCAGAAAATTGTTATCCCTATTTCAAAAAATGTAAATAAAAATAAGTTGCTTTTCAAATTATTGCAGTTGTGTATTACAAATAAAATAGTGGTAAAAATATAGTTTGGATTCAATTCACACTTAAAAATAAAATAATTGCAAAAAGAGCTTACTGAAGTTGGAATAGAAAAGGACCAAAGGAAAAGAGCTAATGGGATTGTCTTGCATTTGGATATTGAATTGAAGTCCAGCAAGGCTACATTTAGTAATTTGGCCACATTAGCCCCATGGGAAAGTTGCTTTCAAAAACTGATTGGTAATAAAAATATTGACATTATTGGGATCTAAGAGAAGATAAATGGTCACTTTTAATTTTTATATTGCGAACTTTAAGTAAACTGTGTTAAATTGTGTTATTTTAACTCATTATCATCATTTTTGTCCTGGACCCTTCATATGGGTTTTCTATGTCCACAATCGTTTCTAATAAATTGTTAAACAAATAATCAATCCTAATACACATTTCGACCACCCACGAATGCAATTTCCCTACTTTCTGTTGTAAATATAAAATTTTAATATAAGTTATAATAAAATAATAATTATTAGACCACCAACATTGAGCATTTTAATGTAGGTAATTGCATTCTCTTTAGATTGCGCACTTTATTGATACCCATAATTACACTCATTTCTTAACAGAGACTTCAAATTTTAATTTCATCGAAATATAAATAGTTGCAATTATGTCACAATTTACAAATTGCTATCGAATTTATAGAGCGTTTTTTTAAATTCGGAAATTATTTTTAATTTTCCAGATCTTATCTTCATATTATTATATGGTTAACAATTTCATATAATCAAAGTTATGATTTTATATTTTTATTTATGTTTGTGTATATTGAATGAGCTAGTTTTCGGTTCTAAATATATGTGTGTGCGTGTCTATATTACGAATTGTAATTATCTCCAATGATAATTTTACACCTCGTTGATTTTTAATTTCTACCAATTTATTTCAATCGTTAGAAAATATTAATCATTAGTAAGAGTAACAATAAAAAAATGAGCATATAAAAAGTTCCGTAACCTCATAAGTCCTTACAAATTATCAGATTATTTAAATTTGTATTTTAATATGAGCATTTCCACGTCAAGTGAGCAGTTCATTTCACGCGACCCTCTCCGATTTAGCTCAAATTTTGTGCACTTGTTTGGGTACCAAAAATATAGGTTCATGTCAAATTTCAGACCTCTAGGTCACCTAGTTCACCTCGTAGAGCCAATTGAATTTTACGACAATTTTTTAGGTTCAACTTTAATTTTTTTAAATTTTATTTATCTTAATTATATTTCAAGTTGGGAACATTTTAGAATAGTCATAATCGATGGTAAATTTCTCAAGGAATCGAAAGCAGGGGTCAGATTTTTTGATATCTTGCCTCGCTTGCGCAGAAAACGCAAAAAACCGACTATTTTCAAAAATTATTTAATTAAGTTGCCACCGATTAAGACCGCAAATTTTGGGTAAACACAGCCAAAAGAATGTACTTTAAGATGCTTGAATAAAACTTTCCCACACCAGTGGTTGTTTTCGCTCTATAGTCTCTTGAACGTACAAAACTATTCTTTAATCAAAATTTTCGCAGATATTGATTTATATATACAGTGTGTTCCACGGTTCGATCGACAAACTTATACCATATATTCCAGGGGGTCATTTCGATAAAAAAATCGTATTAGTTTCGGAGATATCGATGAAATTAAAAAACAAAATGATAAAAAAAAAATTATTCGTCAATGGATAACTAATTGACACAAAATTACAGCAATTGTTCAAAATGAGAACCGCCATTTTCTACACATATAGCTATCCTTTGAGTCATAGAATGTTGCCAGTTAATTACTGCCAATTCATTCTTTAGAGAAGTAGTAGTTTCAACTATACGGTCAGCTAACTTTTCGCCTGTATCTGGTTTACCATTACTATACACACGAGATTTGAGACAACCCCTACAGAAAAAAAAAATCTGAAGGCGACAAGTCAGGTGACCAGTGCAGGACCACCTCGTCCTATCCATCTTTCAGGAAAAATTTCATTAAGAAACACCGTCACTTGTCTCCAAAGATGTGGTGATGCCCCATCTTGGTGAAACCACATGCCATGACGAGTTTCTAGAGAAATATCTTCCATGTAATTCGGCAATTCTTCTTCCAAATAGTAAAGGTTAGAGTCTGCACAAAGACGTCCTTAAAAAAATGAGGCCCAATAAGATGATTATTTATCAAGCCGCACCACACGTTTTCGGAAAAACGATGTTGGTGGTTAACCACGATTGTTTTGTGTCTCATCCGTAAAAAGTATATAATGAATAACCTTCAAACCACTGGCAATACCGTACTGGATTTTCTAAATCATGAGGAAATAAATGCTGGACTTTTTGTAAATAATAGGGCTTAAAGTCCATCATGGTGCAGAATTCTTCATACGTTGATTTAAGGAATTGCCGTTGTATGAGATCTTCAACGAATACTGGTTCATCTGCATTTAAAATTACTTCAGCGTATTCATGTCAATCTCTTTTTACACACGATGTGGGAAACATCCTTTCATTCTCAAGCAACGAAAAATGTTAAAAAATTTTGTTTGATCAGGAACAACAAATCTGAGTATCGCCTGAGGTACTCCGCAGTTGCATCACGTTCACTTCCATTGCAAAAACCATATTCTACTTTAGTGAAATGTGGCATAATGGCTTAAATTAATATGACAGCACAAAAAACATTCAGCACTAACTACGATAACAAACACGTCATTAAACGCTTTTGCTTCAAACAAATTAGTCAAGGCTAGTAAATTTTTTCGATATCTCCGAAACAAATAGGAATTCATCTATAGGTCATATAATATTTTTTGATCGAAATGACCCCCTGGAATATATGGTATAACTTTGTCGGTAGAGTCGTGAAACATCCTGTATATATTAATCAATATGTGAGAAAATTTTGATTGAAGAACGGTTTTATGCGTTCAATAGGCTCTCGAGCGAAAACTACCACTGGTGTGGGTAAATTTTATTAAAGCATCTTAAAGTACATATTTTTGGCTATCTTTGCCTAAAATTTGCGGTCTTAATCGGTGGCAACTTCTGAGAAATTAATTTTTGAAAAAAGCCTGACACTCCTGCATTCGATTCCTTGAGAAATTTCCCATAATTAAGGTAAATAAAATTTAAAAAAATCAAAGTTGAACTTAAAAATTGTCGTAAAATTCAATTGGCCTATGAGGTGAACTATGTGACCTAGAAATCTGAAATTTGACATGAACTCATATTTTGGGTACCCAAACAAGTGTACAAAATTTGAGCTAAATCGGAGAGGGTCACGTGAAATGGATTGCTCACTTGACGTGGAATTGCCCAGTAGG
>JAODAH020012606.1:0-10131 GCA_027574865.2 Coproporus ventriculus | reverse complement strand
TTTTAAAAGGTTAATTTGCAAGGGGAAGTTGTAATTTTCTTATATATTTTGTTTAATTCCGTGCCTGAGGGTTTCGAAATTATTTCACTTTCATATTAAGATTAAATGGTTCTGTAATTTTTGATTAAGACCAGACATATTCATCGCATAATAAACAAAAAGAAATTTAACAATTAATACGAAAAAAAATTATATTTGGAGTAAAATATAAAGTGTAAATAAAATTATTGATTTCGTGTCTTAATTGCTCATTGAAGTCTCTTCAATTCTAAACTTTTTTGTGAATTTTAATTTAAAAATTAATAAGACTATTAATTAAAAATGTATCTGAATAAATAATTAAAAAAAAAACAGAAGCAGAAATAAAATAAGTAATTTTATCGTTACAAAAGACATAAACTTACTGACTTAGTAAGCATTCGTTTCGGTTTGAAGGCCAAATTCGCTGTGGTATTTGCAGCAAGAGTAAATTAAACGCTGTTCGTAAAGAAGTGTGGCGAGAAAAGAAGAAGAAAAAATAATAATAAAAGGGGCAGCAAAGAGACCAACGCACTTAGGGAGTTATTATTTGAGCGGTCAAATTGCTTACTGTAATGTAGGTCGCGCCCGTTTATATTCCAATTTAAAAATAGAACGGCACGTTTTCCAACATGTAACCCTTTTAAAAAATTTACACACACATACATGTGAGTTACTTTAATGTACTTTTATAGTTCTAAGAAGTTGATTACTTGCACGAGCGCGCCCCTTAGATTTTTTTTTTATTTTTTTAGTAAAAATCTTGTAACCCCGGCACCTGACCACCGTAAAATTTTCTAGACTATACATTATACAATGCAAAATGAAATTATTGGTTGTATGCACGCGTACGCGCGTTCGCGCGCCTTTTCATTATCATATCAAGTGTAGGTGGCGTATTTTTGCCAAGGGTGTGATCATAAGTTTTCGCGTAAATTTCCTAAAGGCACCGCGAATTAATTATGGCCCTGTTAAAGGAGTTTCTCACGTTTATTCATCACTCATTTGTGTTATTTTATTATTCATGGCGGCGGTTTACTGAGGTGTTGCTTTCAGATGGGTGGGCGGACCGGATCCTTCAAAGCCTAGTTTACTACTCTGATTGAAGGTGTTTATCATATGGCACATCGCGCGCGCGTTACATTGCACACCTCCTGATACACCAGGCTTGAATATTTATCACCTTTTCAAGAGATATACACCGCCTGTCTAATTAATTTACGCATCAAGTGAATTTTATTGCTCACAAAATGATATTACAGTGCGATATGTCTTCAATTTATAAATGTCTTAATTAATCACTTTCATACTATTAAAATTAAAGACAATTTCTGGGGTATTTACCAATTTGCAGTTTAATGTTTAACAAAAATTGAACTTTACATTATGTGATTGATGGTTGGCTACTTCTTAAATGAATTCAAAATTCCATCCATCAAAATGCTTTTTGTGCATTTAATTTAATAATAAGCCATGAAAACGAAGACATTATTATCGATGAGTTCGCTCACATCATTAATTACACGATGCTTAAATGAATTTCGCCTCCTTTATCAAAAATCTCACCCCGTCAAAGGGTTAAAATAGACTATCGTCGTTTAATTAGCCTTACCATCATTAGTAAAAAAAAACTTATCGCGGCTTCTTTCATACTGATCGACACACATAATCTCATTATCGCTTATTAGTTTTCGAAAAGTGAAAGGTCATAATGTTAAATGAGTTTTTTTTTTCAATACTTTACTGGTAAAAAAAATTTAATTGAATTGAGGATAATAACGAATTGCTTGCGCAAAATGAGTGTTATCTATGGTAATTAGTTGTGGAGGAATGAAGCGATATTTCATGTAAATCCAGTGGTAAACCCACATAAACGTGTATAAATAGATCTTCTGATGGGTTATCGGGTGTTTTGAGAATGCTCGCCCTTTTCAGCGACTGGTTTAATGCACCCGTCTTATATTTTATGATCATAATCGCTTATTAATACAAGAAGCGAAGAGTATTCTATGGGAATTCGGTTCCAATACCAATTATTCATCCAATTATCACACTCGCCTCTCCCATAATTTATGACTTCTTTTAGGAAGTTAACATTTTATTTCCTGCAAATTTATTACACTTTTAAGCAAATTGTAAAGGCGTATTGTTTGTATTGATAAAGTACACCATGTAACTAACCTTGTATAGATAATGGATGAACAATTTTACTCTCCCTCTTGCACAATTGTGCATTCTTGGAAAATAGGTAGGTAAATTGGTGATAATTATAAACGACATGACGTCTGGTTTTTATACTTAACACTGTTTTAATTGTCCTAGAAATGTTTACAATGTGGTAGAAGTGTGCCCTAGCCTATCTACTTCCTGGATTAAACAAAGGGCTTTAGATCTAGAGGCGGTAAGTTTATTTTAAACCTACAAAAAGCAAATAAAAGAATTGTAGGCAGACATTTTGTACAAAAACCAAATCCTATTATTGCCACCAAATTTATTTTTGGACACATAAATAATTTTAAAATTTCTTTTTTTTTTAAATAACTTCATGACTTATATTTTAACATCATTGTAGTAGCACAATAAAATTCAATTTGGTGCAAAGTATAATTGAGTATAATGTCTTTTTTTTAAGTTGAAGGTAGTTTTATAATGAACGGTTATGTTGCGTTAATGAAAATACGTGTAATCAAACGGTTAATGTGCACAAAATATCTTTTTACAACTTTCACGAATATTTTTATATAAAAGTGTCGCCGCCAGAAATTTAATCTTATAGATAACTGCAAAATAAATCATGTGGGGTGCCTAAAAATAACTATTTGCTATTCAACACGTTCTTTTTGTATTTTGATAAAATTGAATTGATGTTGAACTGGATCAACAGGTCTTTCACACCCACATATTATTTTGTGAGCAAATGTAAACATTTTTATCAATCCCCCTGTAGATTCCCTCTCTCTCTCTTATTTATTTCCTTTAAAAAAAATTTTTTGGGATGATAATAATCATTTTGAATGATCAATGGAAGCTTTGTATGTGATAGAGCAAATAAAATGACAGAGTAGTACTTGGGATCACGCGTTTTATAAAAAAACCCTTCTCTTCCAGAAATCTAGAAATAATAGCCATTTTATTGCTTTTTCTAGAGATAATGGATAGGTGTGTGCTAAATTAAATGACTCTTACCTTGCAAATTCTATATATTTACTATTTAAAAATTTTCTTTTTTTTTTAAGGGTGAAATTTAATGGGATTGGGAGCACACGCCCGACGCTTTTTTCGCATTCGGAAATTATCTCCCAGGTACACGTAGAGTATTTATTGTCTTGTTCGAAAGCGTGGAACAATCGCGATCACATCACGTGTATAATACAAATCGTCTCATTTTAATTGATCGATTGGTTTTAGTTGAAACCTTCCATTTAACAAGAATAAATAACAATAAAATAATAATTTAATTGATAATTGGGCATCAAGATATTCTTTTTGCTCTAATTTTATTAAAGAATTGTCCTTCAGATATCTACTTTTAATTTCCTGTTTATATATTGATGCTGACTAAATCCATGTTTAAAGTCGATCGATTTTTAATCAATGATAATATTTGTACAGCAGCTGTATTTGAATATTACAGAAAGGTTATTGTTAAATATATTATAACTCGATTATATATTTTCAAAACAAAAGTTTAAAAATTTTTTTCTTCATTTTAAATTCATTTCTTTCTTTAAATTAATTAAAACAATCTAAATCCCTTATTTACCCTTATTTTAATTTACTAAAAATCGAATCAATTTAACGACGCCTAGAGTTTAAAAACAAAAAAAAAACTTTTATAAAACCATTGAGGATAATTAAGCATTTTATGATATGATCTCTTGAATTTCCAATAGGGTCCATTTACCACCCTGTATTATCAGATGCGCATTTCATTACAATTTAATTATGTCGTAATTTTTAAGAAATCAAACTGATATGAAGGAATAATTACGTTTTTGCAAAGTAATTGTATTATAACTGTAAATTTTGTGCAATATTTCCATTAATTTAATTTCAGAACGATCATTTTCTCCCAGGTATATATAAGATTGCATCTACTTTATGGAAATTGATCGTATAAAACAATTAAGCAGTCTCGACATTAAATTGATCTTGATGGGTTTATTCGATTCCTTAAACGAAAATTTTCTATTATTTTGTAGATCACACCTTTTTGGGTAATTAATTGATTTCTTGATAGTGCTAAAATGTCATTTAAAGTGATCTCATTAATTTTATATTCCAACCTTTTTTTTTTCTTTTGATTACTTTAAGCCCTAAGAATTTTTTTTATATATAATGTTTATTTATTTTTAAGCGAATAAATCTCAGGAAATGTCAATCGGTCTTCCATCCCAAAAAACCGTGCAATTTTCGTTGGGAATACATCTGCCTTTGATGTATTTTTAATTTACTAAAATCATATTTTTAAAAATTTTGTGGGGTGACCACCACGATTGAAAATCTCAATCTGAAATGTCTCATTTAATAGCTGAGATTAATGCCTTTAATAATTATTTAACAAGAAACATTTATATTAAAAAAAAATATATTTTTTAAATTGTAATCATAAAAATAAACAAATTTCTAATATTGTGCTAGAATGTATTGGACAGAAATGCTAAAAAAATATTAAATGAGATTAAGTTTAAGAATTTTTAGTGGATAAAATAATTTACAGCTTTTTACTTATTATTAATTTATGCGATGACCACCAGGATGCGAAAATTAAATTTAAAAACTTCAAACTTTGCTAATTATTTTTAAAATGGAAAAGAAATGTAAAATGAGGATAGAAAATAATAAAATTTCACACTTAAGGGATTTAAATTGTTAGGAAAACAGCAGTCCTAAATAAATCCATCCATTTCATTTGCAATATTCCTAAGAAGGATCGCCCAAAATTTTTTCTACCACTGAATTCGTGTTTTTTGTAATCAAGTTTGGCGCGCCCACTTTTTTTTTAATGAAGTGATCAGAACTGACAGTATTTCCTAATGCTCGTAACGACTTTTATTATGAATATACATGAGTTCTTATTAGTGAGTGGCATAAAACATCCCTTAACTAACTAGAGGGTCGACTCATAAAATTTATAAGGCGTGCGAGGATTTTTTTTTGTTTTTTTTTTATATATTAAAGTAGGAAATGCGGTAGGTGCATTTTGCGGTTTCTTTTCTGATTCACAAATTTATGTGACTTTTTTCGGACTACAAATTATAAGATGGAATACATCAAAAACGTCGTTTAAAATCTCGTTATGAGCATTGTTTACTAAATCATGCGGTTGATCTTGTTAGAGATGGAATAAAGATTACATGGCAATAATTTTATGTTATTAATGAAACTTTTGCAGACTTCATCATTGAGATATTAAAATTTATTTATTTTTTGAAGATATATAAAATGGAATTCTTTTTTTTTTAATGAAAAATGGTGACATTTTTTGCAAAAAAAAAATTGATTAATAGCTGATTTGTGGAATACCAATGTCCGCACTTGAAATAAAGTGTAAAAGGTAGAAATAAGAATGGAACCCTAATTGCATTCATTGATGTTGAGGCGTGATGCTTATTGTACATGTTCGTCCCTTAGAATCTAAAGAGAATAAATCTCGTGACACCTTGTTCTCATTCATAGTTTACAATAGGAATACAAATTTTTAGGAACATGAAAAGTTTCTTTCTTTTACTCTCTTTTTTTTTATTATTTGGAGGTTACATGGTAAATTATATGAGAAGGACTACCGACATGTAAGTTCTAATGTGTAGCGGAAGGTCATGCTTGACCAGTTGGATTAGTACCAAAAATGCCGCGATTACTTGGTCAATAATTAAAAAACGGAAAGGGATGGGAATTTTGCTTCGAATATTTTTACACGTGTGGGATGAAAGAAACCCGAAGGATGTATAATTTTTTTTTAATGTGCCCCAATTTCTTTTGCTTTGATAAGGTACAGTCCCTTTGCAATCTTATCTCATAACTGATAATATTCTTGTCGCTTTCGCGACTAAAGTGATTTTTTTAAAAACCTTCCATTTAATTAAAATTTATGTTTTTTTTAAGGGGTTGATAGATAAAAAAAGGGGTGAATAGAGGTACTATTTTCTTTTTCTTAAATTTATTTATTTATTTCACCAAAAAATTAATTAATAACATGTAATTTTAAAAAAAGTAAGTAATTAAAAGATTTTTTTTTTAATCGTTTACTTAATTTCGGAATTTAATGAATTGACTTAATCCCTTTTTTGCTGTAATATATTATTTTCCACGAAAATTCCAACCATAAAACTCTTTTATAGACACCCGAAATAATAAAAATAAACGAAATTAGTATCGAATGAAATTAAAAGTAATTTTTTTATCTTACGTTTGTAATTAAAACGAACTCTTTAATGCCAGAAATTTTAAGAGCGCTTACCTCTAAAATAATTTATAGATCTATATATTAAATTATAAAACGTTCGGACTATAAAATAAGCAACTACAAGCTGTTTTCTTCTTTTTTTTTTCGTTTAATTGTAGGGGGTTACTACTGAAAGGGTTGATATTACTACAAGAAAACAACACCTAATATGGTTATCAATCAATAGACCCTACAAATTAGTATTAAGATTGATATAATTATAAATCAAAATGACTTTTATTATTAGTGGCTTTTTTTAATTGCAATTTCTGCAGTACAATCTTCCCATTCATTAATGATCGAGACATTAATATAACTTCTTACTTGTCACGCATTATTAGAACAACTATAATAAAATGGAAGGAATTATAACATCTCGCTATATAAATACATAAATTGGAGTAATTCTACTTAATAAATTAATTTTTTTATCTTAAAGTATTATAAAATTATATTGTACAATATTTCAATAAGTAATTGCAACTAGTTCTACAAGGGATGTGCCAATTTGCGATGTTATTAAATTGTGACTTGCGTGTTTTGGAAATATCATTCTAATAAAAATGAAAAGTTTCAACGTACAACTTATAAAATAAATTATAATAAGAAATGATTGCAAAATTTAATTATTAATTTAAAAAAAAATATTTTTTTAGCTTAATAAAATGTTAAAATGAAATAATAAAATCAAAATTTATTATTTTAATCTGATTATGTTTTTTTACCCACTTCAAGTTATTTAAAAAAAAAAAGATGATTTTTTTTTTAATATAATTTATGTCTGGTATATTGTGTGGGGTAAGAATAAAAAAATAAATTAAAATGTTAAACAGGATTGACTACAATTCTTATACTTTAAATCTTATTTATATCTAATAATCTGTTAATATCCCATAAATAATATAAAAGGAGGAAACTATTAAGGCGTTTATAAATATTCAGTGGTGTTTAATTGAGATGTTCCTTTTATTTTCTCTTTCGGCATCGTTAAACATTGATTTATTGGATGTTTTTGCGTGGATATTGAAGGATCTTCGATTATTGCGAACTCATCTTGGGTTAAATTTACTTTTAACATGCATCTATATGTTAAATAATAAAAATTTATTAAAAATTGTTTTTTTTTTTATTTAAATAATTTTGATTACAGGAATTTTATTTTAAATTTGAATTTTACATCTCGTTATAAGAAGTTGTTAAATGTTATTTATTGTTAAGCGTTCAAATTTTGTAAAAATATCACGGTCAGTTTAATATTTCAAGATTTGATGTACTAAAGATAATGATTGTGATTCTTAGAATGTTTCTATAGAAAAACCACAGGATAAATAGTAAAATTTCCACCCGAACAATTCGATTATTAGATATCAGCGATTGCAATCAGGAGATGTGGTGACCGCAGATTTCGATGCATGTTACAGTGTGGTCAGCTGTGCGGCCAAAATCTCAGATCTTTACACGGCTGAATGGTCAACTTCCATTCGATCAATTGATTTTGCAACACCTGCCCACCCGCACGTGTTAACTATCGATATGTTTATAATAATCACGCACACAAAATTACCAATCGCAAATAAAAAAATAATAAAAAAAATGAAAAATCAATCCAAAACAATTAAAAATAAACTTGCTGATTTAAAACCCAGCTGTACAACCATTTAAAAATTAAAAAAAAAGTTCTATAAATAAAAATCTTTTCTGTAAAAATCACCTGAAGTGTTTTGTGCACAATAACTAAATGCACAATGACAAAAACGGTTCATTCTAGGGGTAGTTTCAAAATGTTTTTATAAAAACTCAATTTTCACGCAATTCTACTCTCATGCGAAAGTCTTTAGAAGATTCTTTTTACCTTCCACACAGCATGAAACGGTCATTTCGGCTAAAATTTCACACACAAAAAAAAAGGAAGGAAGGTACTAAATTAAATTTTATTTATTTATGCGGATCCCTTCACTAATTTTCAATTTACATGTTTATTTTTTTTTAATATTCCATTTAAAAAAACTTAATTTGTTACAAATAGGTTGCCTTATTTTAAAATTCTTAAAAAAGGCGGTGTTTATTATAAAATTCCATTGCAAGTAAATATTGATTGTATCGAAAGCTACTGAACGTTTCAAGAACGGGTTAATTGCTAGAACGTCGATGTTTATAGTGATCTTTAATCAATTCTGTATGGAAGCCGATCACGAACCAATCGTGATAAAATCCAAAAAAAAAAAAAATAAATAATCGATTGGTACACGTGTATATTAATTAGTTTATTTCACGCAAACCCAATAAAATTCGAAAATGTATGGATTGGGGACAATTGGAAGGTATTACTTTAGAAATGGACCACACACACCAATCAATTGATCTTGATCCGCGCACTATTAAACGTTCACATCTCCAATTAATTTAATTAATACTGCTACACTAATTATTATCAAAGAAAAAAAAAGGATTACTATTTATGGATGCCGACTGAATATTAATTTTTTGATTTTTTCTTAAGAAATAAAATTGTTTTATTTCTAGAATTGTAAATAAAAAAATCAAAATAAAAGAATATTTGGTAACGTAATTAAAAATCCAAAAGATTATTCCAAAATTTATTTTTATATCTAAAAAACTTGCTTCAATATTAATTTAATAAAAATTTAAATTAAAGTTGTATCCCACGATAATTAACTTCCATCTCATCAGTCCTTTCTTAATTAATTGAAATATATTTTTTTATCTAACATTTATGGTAGTTTTAACGTAATGCAGTAGTAAAATTGAATTTAAATTTAAATTTCAAAGGGGCACCTACCAACAAAATATATTTTTAGTAATTTATTTAAGTTTGAATGATTAAAACAAGCCAAGTATAAAATTGTGTGTGGAGATAAACCAAAATTTTGACACTTAACAAATTGAATTGTAAATTTTCGGACAATACTTTACTAATCGTTCTTTTGTGCGAAATGTGTATTCATAAAATAAACCACTTCCTGCCCCAATCCTTTGAATCCTACCATGACTTTCAAGTTTTGTATGTGCATCTTTTTCTGTGAGATTAACATCTTCGTATTGATCGTATGTTGATTAATTCCTTTACCAATTGGTATAATCATCCCAGATTGCTATTAAAATGTTTGCCGGTAATTGTTCAAATTGGTACCTATATAAATATTTATGCTGGGTAATTTTGGTACCCTACTAAAATATTATTCAAAATGGGGGATGACGAATACTATTTTCATTTTTTTTTAAATCTTTTACATCATTATATAAGCCGACTAAACGCGCGCGAACGCGCAAGAGTATTTAATAATATATTATCCAAATTGGAAAAACGAAAATAATAATTTTCAGGACCCCTAATTCGAAACCGTTAGCTTGGTAATTCTCCCTAATCATTTCGGATGGTGTTTTTAATTGTGGAAAAACTTATTCTCACATCTCGGGTAGGTTCAGACTCAGGTGTAGGTCTAGAAACTACAAAGAAGTCATCTCAATACATCAGAAAAGGGTTATTATGTTTTTTTTCAATCATTTGATGGACAACCATTGTTACATTGAAGCCAAAAGGACCTTTCATGCTACACTTAGCGCTTGCCAAAAATAAAATGTTATTGCTCTCACGAGAAAATATAGGACACAATTGAAAATTGTAACTAAATACTTCATATTTTTTT
>JAODAH020012602.1:0-15235 GCA_027574865.2 Coproporus ventriculus | reverse complement strand
GCATTCTTAAAACCTATCAATTTCAAATGTCATTAGATCTTCAATTTTTATATCTAAACGTAACGATTGCGCTATCGCCAGATCACCAAAATTTTTTTCTTATAAAAACAAAAATACTTCATATCTCAGCTTAATGAAATGCGCTGCTATTAAAAAAGAGATAAATTGAAAATTTGACAACACTTTGCAAATCATAAAAGGATTTTTTAAGAGCTTTAAGTTTCCCACACCCTTTTCCTCCCATCATCAACCAATCAAAATGATTTATTAAACAAAAATTTAATTTTAATAATCAAAACAATTAAATCTCAATTACTTTTAAACTAGTTTATAATATAATACAATTCCTTCTCGTAAAAATTGCTCTTACAAAATAATTTCTTATTCAATCATTTTCCTTTTCAAATCGACAACAAACAATTTATTAATAAATTACTTATTGCAATTATAAAAATAAAAAGAATGTAGTGATGTAAAGAAATAAAGCTGTAAACAAAATTAATTTCGTGCATACAATTTATACAAGACGAAATTGCATTACATTATGAACAAATTTTAAAGCAATAATTTTTATTATTTTAATTAATTAAATTTTTAACGATTTTGTTTGATAATAAATTGTTTTTTTGATTGAAAAAAAAATGGTGCAAAAAAATGCATGGAACTTACACCATCCTAATAAATTTTTTTTTTTAATTTCAAAAAGCTTTTTCAAATTCTCAACCCACCGTATTCCTAATAGCACATTTTATTTAATCTGCCTGATAAAGTACTTCCTTTTTATAAGAAAAAATATTTTGATGTTCTGATGACAGCGCAAGACATCACATTTTGATATAGAAAATACAAGCTCTAATAAAATTTAATTTTATTAGGTTTTATGAATCCAAATTCAATTTTTGAATTAAAGAAAAAATAAAAATAAATATTTTTTAAATAAATACATTAATTTTTAGAGATGAAAAATTTTATGAAAGATTTAATGAATATCATGAAAGTTTATGTACAACGGGAATATTTCTATAAAATACCCAAAATTACACCGAAAAAATTATAAAGCAATTTTATATTTTTATATAAAATACAAATCACTTTTGAATATTTTAATAATTACAAAAATTTGATGTAATCTGTTGCATTTTAATTTTTATAAAATTTGTAAAATATTTTTTATGTGATTTTTACATCTGTACTTACCAGAAATTTAGATTAATTGAAGAAATTCTTGAAAACCGTCTGATAAATGTCACAAGCTTCAAAAGTATGACTGTTTATTATTTAATTTGGTTACCAAGTAAATTTTAAAATAACATACTTCGATCTTATTTTAAGAAAAAAAAAAAATTAAGATAGCTTGATTTTAAAATTTAATTTTTACAATCAACACAGTCACATTGTATATGTCATGTTAGTTTATAAAATGGCGGGTAAATTTAATTTTTAAATAATAAATTAAATAAATTTTTTCTTTCTAATTTTCAACATATGCCCTTTTTTCATAATTATTCATTTTTTTTTTTGTTGTAATATGAGAATTTTTAAGGAAACAGCCGACAGAATTTGATTGACATTTAGATTCTTTACCACCTGCTTGTTAATCTCCTTATTAAATTCACTCAAAATGTAATTTCTTTATGAATATTGTCTTTCTTTAAAAGTTATTAATATGTATATAAAATATTTTAATTAATTAAACTTTACTAATTAGTGCAACATTTGTTAAAGAAAGGTTCTCTTCCCCTTAACATTTGATACATGTCTTAATATAAACCGCAATATATTTAATGTATCCACTTCAATATATATGAAGTAAATATGCCTTCAGGTGGTATGGTTATCATGATAATGAACAAAATAAACGTACAATAATGTTGTTAAATATGTAGATATAATTAAGCAGGTAGATATGTAGATATAACAAAAAGAATTAATTAACCTTGTTCGTTTGCGGATATTTTTGCTTATGGAATCTTCAATATCTGTTAGAGGGAACTATCCTGGCTTAAATATACTAATTATTAAATTTTTAAATAAATTAATAACATTTATGATGGTTTATATTTGATGAAGTGGAAATTTAATTTGGTTATAATTTAGAAATGTAAACATTCACTATTGTTTGTCTGTTATGTATCGAAGAGTGTGTAAAGAAGTTAATGAATTGTTTGAAATGGGAAATTAGGAATTCATGTATAATAGGCTTGCGAGCATATGTATATAGAAACAAAGTACCGTAGGAATTATGTATTTCCCCGCTGTAAGATGGCTGAATGGGCTTCTCGCACATTTCCCCTATTTCCCTGATGCCAACATAACATAAAGAGAACTGAAACAACACAAAGCTAAATTATTATACAGATATTTTTCAGGTACTTAATGAAGCATTCAATGCGTACAAGTTATATTTGGACTAGAAGATTAGTTAAATATTGCTATGTTTGTAATTATATTATTATTTTATTAATAAGATGAAATTATGCAGTAATGTAACCAAAAATCGATTGCTTGAGGTATTATATTTTAGAATGGTGTAAGATTCAAGTGCCTTTTGTGCAGGCACAGAAATTTTCGAGAATACACTAATTATATAATTCATAGTGGAGCCGATATTACAAAACGGGCAACACACGTTCATAAATGTACAGTGGGAAGTATAACTCCTAGGCTGCTAGCATTACAAAATGGCCGCTAGTTTAATGTTTATGACAAATGTCAGCCATGTGAAAAAGAGTGTTGCGTGTTTCATCATCTTCACTTTGTTAAATTAATTTATTTATTGCATATTTATTTCTTTTACAGCATATTATTCTTACAACACTTGTCAAAAATCTTTTAAGCAAAAAATTTAATTTATTTCAATAACACAAAATATAATTGCCGAATTCGCAATTTGATTGATGATTTTGATGCTCTGTAGCAGATATCCCAGATCATACAATTTTGCAGACACAAAGTGTAGATAGAATGAACAACATATGTGGTTTAGATAACATTAAAAGCTGTCGTTGTCCGAAAAAAGAAGGACGGTAGAGAGTATCATATTCTCTTAATTAACGCTGTAAAACCCTGCAAGAGTCCTCATTAGGGGCTTGTCACACCGACATCACATAATGAATCTTGACGAACCACTTTTTATTATGTGCTCTTTTAACTAGATTTCAAATAAATTTAATTAAAATTATTCTTTCTCTCGGCACAATGTTTGAGTGATGCTTGTTGTTCGGGGGTTTTTTTTTGTTGCGTTTTAATTACCTTGCCATAATTAGTTACTATCATATGTAACTTAACAAAAATATTTTTAAAAAATCTTTATATATTGTGGCTATTTTACGAGAAAAATATGCTTCGATAACAATGCTGCTTTAATTAATTTTAATTAGCCCCTGTGTTTTATAAACAATATTTCAAACGGGAATGTACCAATGGAATCAACAAACTGAGTATAATGTATATAAAATAATTGAAATAAACACAAACTGTGTTTGTTCATGAAGGGTCTCTTTTGATTTTAAAAAAAATTCATTATAAATTAAAAAAGTAATTTAAGTTTGCGTTTCACTAATTAATTTGTTTAGATTTAAATATAATTAGAAAAGATCATTGTTTAGACTTGTACAGGAGCAATAAATAATAACGCAGCTTACAACTGTCATAGAGTAATTTATAGCTAATTCAAAAGCTAATTAAGTGGCGAACAATTAATTAACATGTGAGCCCTTAACAGCAAGCTGTACGTTGAACGAAATTAAAAACAGAAACGGTAATTTCTATTTCCGCCTTTTTTATCAGTAATTACGGCATTATTAATTTGTCATGACTAAGGTAAATAAAAAAAAAGAGTTCCCGTAATAAAAGTAAAAGCTAAATTGAATTAAAAAGGGTGTCGTGCCATCCTTTTCTTTACTGTGCTTTGTATTGTGCATAAAGGATGAAATGAGTAATTCCTTCCTGGCTATTATTAATTAATCAAAAAGCGAAACTATTTCAATTAAATTTATAATTAATAACTTACTTATTTACTTTTCCTTATTCGGGTTGCAGTCATTTCATAAAGATTTTTTTTCTCTGAAGTAATTAGTGAAATGAGAAATATTGATAAAAAAAATAATTTTAAATTGGCAATAATTTTGTGTATTGTTGGTTGCATACGTTAAATTAGAAAGAAGTTCCTCGACGCTCTATTTTAGGACTACTACTACTACAATGTATAATAGAGTGGGGAATCTTAGCCTTTTCATGTCGTTTGCCCGATTTTTGATTACCTTGATGTAGCACTAAGAATGAATTAGTGCAAACTTAAATGTAAACAAAGATTTGACAGCTTTAATAGTAGCATCCATATTGTTGTGAGTGGATTTTCGCACATGCGCAATAAAGTTTCAGATCTTCTATACAAAAACCGTGCTATTATTATTTATAATTTTTGTAAATGATGTTGTAAATATAATATTGTAAGATAAAAATATAGAAACATTTTAAAGTTATAACAATTTTCAAGATATAATTGTGAATTTACTTAAAAAAAAAAAATGTTATTAAATTATATCGCTTGTGAAAGTCCGAAAATTTTAAGTGTACTCGTTGAAAATATTATTATTCCCCTTCGGTCCAGGCCTTTTAGCGTTGAGTGGAGGTATTCGATGTAAGAGAGCTCGCCTCTTTTTACTATGCTACTTCAATTAGTTATAATGTGATTTGGCCGGGAGAAAAGACTTCGTTATGTTTTGATGAGGTTGACCATTCTTTTCCCGGACCGTGTAACGTCCATCCTTGTCCGATGCATAAGAATTAGTAAGGGAGTGCGTGCAAGGTTGGAGGTGGATCAGGACTATACAACAACCTCTTGCTTACTTTTCCATCCCAGGAAAAAAACGAATAACCTGGCCGAACTGAATACGAAAACTCGTTAAGAAATACATGTCCCTATAAAATATTTAATAGTTTAAACCTTTAAATAGTATTAATGCTCCCTTTTTTTTATTTTTGATACATTTTGTAATTTTCTGCTAACTTTCATTTAGTTTCCAGTGTCTCAGGCGCTCCCTTTAATTAACAGAAAGTGGTTCATTAGAGCTTATTCATTAAAGCAAGGAGTAATTAGCAAACTCTAATGAATGCTATAATAATCTAACAGTGACTATACCCTACTTATAGTGTATTTTGTCTGCAACTTCAGTCTCTGCACTAATAGGACTGCATCCTTTGCACATATATACGCCATCCCATCCCATCCCATCCCTCTTTTAACCCTTCATGCATTTATGAGCAGTTAGTGAGCGCTCATTATGGAAAACCCTTTATTAAATCTACCAATTATAATTGATCAAAAAGCTTTCTCAAAATTTATTAAAGAATGTAAAACACGAGACAATAGTGATAATGGAACGTATAAATTTCTGGCCGTTCAAATAAAATTAAAAGATTTGTTGGCGCAATGCAATTTCAAATTCAAATCCCTTAGTATTGTTTTTAATTTAAATCCACCCTCCTCCTCGGGTTCATATCCGAAGTGGGGCATTTCAGGCGGACAGCTGTAACCGAGCGGGGCTGCCAATTACCGCTTAGCAAAAATCCCTAAATAGCATCCAATATAAGCCCGTCTAATTTAGCAACGGCACTAACACAGTCAACCCTTAAGCGAAATAATTAAATTTAAATCCAGGAGACAATGTTTAAAATATGTCGTTTCCACCGAATACAACTTATAAATCTCCAACGCAAATATTTCATTACATAATTATAAATTAATTCTTTTTCTTTTTTATTTTTATTATTTTTTTTGTGATAAAGAATGAAATTCGTAGATCGATTGGTCTTCCAATGGAACAAATAAAGCATAAAAGGGAATTGAGGGTTGAATTGACCGGAGTATAATTAGCAATAATTCTCTAAGCGACCTTTTATCTCCCTTCGCTCCTCACCTACTGGAGTGATGAGTAAATGAGACCCGACTTATCGCACGCTGCAGGCCATAGATACCACTGTATCCATTTAATTGCAACTACGTGTTCGAAATCCATGTTACGATTTTTATCATTCACGCATGCGATACGTTTCAATATGAAAACTTTTTTTTTTTTCTTGAAATTATTATTTTGTAAATTTTGGAAAATAATAAAATTACATTTGTGTTATTAGAAAGACGTAATGAATCTTCCCTAAAGTTAATTAGATAAAGAATAGGGTCGTCGTAACAGATCTGGGCAAATCAATTGGCAGTAGGTGCATTTTAGAAGATTAGAAGAGGGTCGGATCGATTATATTAGCTAATAGTCAGTGCGATTACACTTATGTAATGACATTTGTACAGTTGTAATTCCATTACCTGGACTGTAAATCTGCCCTGTAACTGATGTCTCCCTAATGAATTACGGAACATTAATTAGTTTATATCCTTATTAATTATTTACCTTAATTATACGAAATACATTGTGCACATCTCACCGCTTCCAAGAGTAGAACTATCATTTTGTTACCATTTCATCCCTTTTATCTAATTAGTCTAGCTAGTGATCGATACTTTGCGAATTAATCGAAAACTTTATCCCTATCCCTTAATTTGCATTATTTATTATCGGGGTTATTACATTCCATTTAATTTATATATTTTCTATTGCTAAAATAAGATTAATTAAGGTACAAACTTTTTAATTCATAAATTAATTTGGAGGTGATAAAGTAGAAATTCTTAAAAAAAAAATAAATGCAATTCTCTTAGAGGTTAATTTTAATTTTTTTTTGTTTTATTATTAGTAAAAAAAAGTGAATAAGAATTAGTTATCATTTTCTTTTTTCATTGATTTGAATTGAACTGTGTAATTAGTGATTTATCAGAAAAAGCACAAACAACATTTAATATAATTAATTGGTAGAGATTAATATTCGTTTAAAAGTGAAAAATGTATTAAATAGAAATGGTGGAAAATAATGGTTCTGTTCAGGATAATGGGATCCTGCATATTGGCTACTCATTTCAGTTGAGAGGCAAATGCAATTTTGCAACTAATTGGAAAGTCAAAACTCCACTATTTCACACGTAATACTTGTCACGAAGTATGAGAAAACATTAATTACCGTAAGCACTTTACGTGCTCATTTATATAAAAGCATCCGTGAAATATAATTAAATAATATTGTCGTTAAAAATTCCATCCAATTAGCGCGGGTACGCAATAATGGGATGGATTTAAATGTGTAGTTTGTTAGTGAGGTTGTGGGTGTGTGGGGGATGAATCCGAGGGGTATTAGAGTGATGTGTCATTACCGTGATTGGCCCGGAAGAGTTGGGTCACAGCATATATAGACTTCGGCTTGACTCCGAGATAATTCTGGGAAGTGCTGCTCTATAAGATGAAATACATTACTTATCTAATCGCAAATCTAATCAATTATTCTTATGAAATTTATTGGGAAATGTTTCATTAAATAACAATTCATTTTCAAATATTTTACTTTTAAAAGAAGAATTAATTTTATTTATTAGATAATTATATGTTTGGTAATAAAAAAATAATTTAAACGGATGTACATGTAAATCTCCATTTACTTATTTACTTCCACCTGGATTTTTTACCTACTTAATTTTTTTTTCTTACATATAATTACAAATTGAGCAAAAATAAATTCCTAAATTCAATTGCATCGATTTTCAAAAAAAAAATTTTTATAACCGATACGTTACAGATTCAGATTCTTAAATGTGTACACAATAAATTAATTAAAAAAGTTAGTTAAAAAAACATAGACTAATCAAACGCGATTTTTTTTTTCGTTCGTATTGAGGCGAAATTAATTTTTACAGATTTGTTCCCTACAGCCATCTACCAGTAATTAGTCGAACTTGGCTATCGGCTATATTAAAAAAAACTTTCATTAGCAAAATACACTTTGAAATTGCTCCTCTTAATTGAAAATTTATTTTTTTAATTAACTCGGGCTGTAATTTGTTCACGTATACCTAACATACTTTTAATAATTTTTATTTTTAATATTTATTATTTAACAACACAAATATTAAACAATTTTTAATGGCTGTAATCGTTTTTAATTCTTTTTTCTTTTTCAAAATGATTATGAATATTTGCATATTCAAAATTATTATATTGTTTCGCCTAGATGATTTTAAAACAATGGTAAGGGATGAATTTAAGTATCCCTAACGAGGTACATGTATGGAGAAAGGGGAGTCCTATAGGACCGCAGGAGTGTTTATTTAAGCCGAGAGAAGTTCCTGCGGGGAGGCTGCTTAATTGACCGCCGAAAATAAACAATTCTGAACATTTTTGTTTTAACGGATGGACCCAACATTCTCGCGCATTAGCATGTTTTCTAATCTTTGAATTACCCCCTCACTATGTATTGTTTATCTTATTCGTTAAGCGTTTAAATATAGGAAAGGTCCTTTTTGGGTTTGCCATGGGGGGTTTGTTTTTAGACTTTTACTGGGTTTAAAGTATTAATTCGGTTCTTTTTTTTTGCATACAATTGTAAATATAAATGTTAAAAGTTTTAAGTTAAAAAGCCTTTATAAAGTAAACAGGTTTAAAACACGATAAAAAGTTAAAATAAATATCAAGAATTATTCATTTAAAAATGAGATGTAAATTTGGTTGCCTACCTTATCAATTAAATTTAAAATTTACATCTTCCTTGTATTTATTAAAATAATTAAATAATACATAAATAAATGTTATGTATGTGAATAAATTTTATATTTTGATGAATGTAGAAAGTTCTAGAATGTAAATGTAAATTTCTAAATATATTCGTAATGAATTCAAGCGTAATTATATTTAGATCTTTTAGTAAAATAAAATATTATTAGTGTAGCAAAGTGAATTCTCAACGGTTGTTCCATATTTTCCTCAGGGCCGGTCAGTCATCATCTGCATGGATGGACAGCAAGCAGCAACCCTCCTCGTTATATACACAATAAATACGAACTAATAGACCCGTCCTCTACGTAAACATCATTTACTTCAAGTCAGATATGAAAATCCATCCAATGGGAATATCATGGATCATTATTTTATAGAATTCAACTAAAAAAATTTAAATAAAATTCAAGAAAAGATTTATATTTACAAAATTCAATCAAATATTATTATATCTTGGTGTTATTCATAAAGTATCTTGTTTCATTAGTAAAAGAGGTGGAGAACTTTTATATTAAAACCTGCGAATTCTCGTAATAAAATGCACCCTTTTATGGCGGGCGAACTTTTTAATTAGGAAGTCCACACTTACCACGGGCTTAATTAAGTCTAGATATGAAATTAAAATAGAGAATGCCCTTTTAATAAGCATTAATATATCATTTTTAATCGCATCGGACTACAGATTAAGTTCCGCTGTTCTCAACCATATGAAAAGGATTAATCAATTTCTTTTAATATAGAAACTTGGCTTGTTTTTAATTAATGATTTAATTAAGCACTTGAATCATTTAAAACTTCCTTGGTTTTCTGATTCTATAAAAAAAAATTTAATTTGTAAATTAATTGAACATGGCCATCTTTCTACATTTTGTTCGTTTTAATTTAGTAAACAAAAACGATTATCACTTAAATCTACATCTTTATTTTCTTATTCTTGCGTTGTTACTAATTTTCCATAAGATTGATGAAAGATCCTTTTGTCAGCGTGTTATGTCAATTATCTAATAACTAGTTGCATTTTTTTTTGTATTCAATATAAGTTGGTACTTCTGCATTATAACAAAATGGCCGTAAATTTAAGGCGGGAAAAATAAATATTTTCCTTTTTACAACGAAACACTTAAAAAAATTGCATTTTAATGCCGATTTCTCTTATTTCAGAAAAAAAAAGTTCATAAAATTAATAAATTGAACTATTTTAATTAAAAATATTTATCTAACATCCGTAATTTCCTAAAAAAAATTTGAATGTACGCATAAGTTAAAAAAAATGAAAATTAATAACGTAAATTACTCGCCCCTTAATTAAAACGAATTAGATGCGCCCGGAGGAAATGTACTTGTCTAATTAAAAAGTATATATGTAATTATAAAAGCGTGTCATAAAATGATGCATGCAGAACATTAGTTTCAATTCTGTTTTAAGTGACAAATATGTGTAATTAATTGTCCCATCGTTAACATTATATGTTACAGTCCTTTCGTACACACAAAAACCCACGTTGGATATAAAGAAGAAAAAAAAAAGAGGATGGAAACTTCAATATAACAATTTATAAAATAATACAGTTTTCCAGGAGTACATAAATAATGAAACATCCTATACAAAATGAAATTGGTTTTTTTTTTATACTTTATCTCCCCAACAATTTTACCAAGATGATCAATAAAAGAGCTCAGAAGTTATTGATGTTGTTACTCGAATAATTCATAATGATTCTATATATTGAAGCGTTATTATATTTCAATCAGTATAAAATAAACGTGTAGTTTGTGCACCATATGATTTTGTGGATGTAACAAGAGGAGTTGATTGATTGGCAAGCACGTTTGGGCTGAAAGGACTTTACCGAAACTATAACAAGATGTGGGATTCGATCTGCTTTGATAATGCTTTGCCTTTATGTATATTTAACGCAACTGGACAGATAAAGCTACCCAAAAGATTTTATAAATTGATTGATGTTACGAGATTTTTAATAAAATACTTTTTAGACATAAAAAAAACATTTTAGTTTCAGATGGAAATAGAAATGAGTTTTCTAATGTAACAAACCGCCATTTGCGATAGTGTTGATTATTTTCACAGCATTAATCATTTAACAAAAATTGGCGCACATTAATCATCGGCCGATTTGCATCTGCATTAAATTAATCTACGCCAACTAAGTCGAATTAATCTCCACCTTTTATGCATGCAATGTGATTTCTTTTTTTTTTTTTGTTATTTATTGCTTTGCCATCGATCGTTACAATTCTTAAACCCCTTTTTCTTATAAAATGAATGAGATTAATCGATTAATTCGTAAAAATAAAAATTTTGAAAGATTTAAATAAATAGAAATGTCAAATATTGACAATAAAAAGTAAAATCCCTTGTTCCAGTTGGTCTCTTTGAAATTTAATAAAATCGCATAAACGCATGTTCCTGAAGTGGGTAGATAAATTCAATAAGAAAACCTTTCAATCATATGCAATTTTATTATAATCCGAGAGAATTTCTTCGGAAGAATATTCCGCAATAAACCGACTAATTTTTATGTTCCGCCCCAATAAATTAATCGCGAAATGTGGAGGATTTGAATATTTTCCACTGATCGGATGCTGTTTTTCTTATATTGTTATAACGCCTGTTTCTTGTTGTTGTTGTTGTTGTTGTTATATCGGCTGTAAGTGGTATTCGCGAATGCACAACCGGACAAATGCATAGATGGGGCTATTACTGCCCGACTAGACGGAATAACAACAAGTATGATCCGGTCGAGGGCAGTTTTCTCGTTTAAATAGCCTTTTTAAAATGATGTAAACTTCCACTTGACAAAACACATTTCATGGACCTCGTTATATTGTATCGGCTATTTGATCCAAACATTTTATTTTCAATTTATTGCTATTTTACCTGGATTTTGAGTTCTATCCCCTATTTGCATTCTACCGAATATATTCTTGATTATTACAATCTTTTCGAATTATATTTTTCAAACTTTCTCCTCTTTAAACTTTAAGTTTTGAGATATTATTTATTTCGCGCTTAATCTGATGCATACAACTTCTTTATAAGAAAACAGGAATTTCAGTATTAAAAAAAAAAAAAACTGTTAAAAACCCACAACTATCTATTGTTAATTATAAAATTGTTCTCCTAAGAGGGGATGTTGGCATTTATGATTTGAAATAAATAAAAAAATTGTGCTAAATAAAAAATGGGGGAGAGATTGATTAGCGTCATTAAACGCAGTGATATGTATATACGTAAAGTGCTCCTTAACATGAGGGACAAATGAAGACACGTATCGTCGCATATGCAAATTCCACCAATCTCGGGATAATAATGATTGGGACGCGTGGACTACTTCTTATTGAACTAATTTCACTGTGGTTAGTGTACTACCAATGCGCGGCTTCAGCTTTTATATAGACATAGCATAAAAGCTTCTACTGCTTTATTCTCTCAAATAGGCAAAAAAAAAAGATTTATGTAACAAGAAAATAAATTCAAGCACAACACTCAAATTTAAAATAAGAAAATTTGTATTTCTAATTAAAATATAAACAGTTTGTGTAGTAATGATTTAGTATAATTGGAATATATCAAAGTGTGACATCGCCGTTTAATAATAGTCTGAAATGTCAGAGCCCTTATAAAAGAAGCAGGAACTGGTGTAATAATAGAGTATAAGAGTCTCCATTTTAATGGGCGCATCCTTGTACGTGGTTCTTTTATAATGATCCCGTGATTCATTAACTCAGTGGGCTCATTAATGAAGGCTGAAGGCAACTCTTAGATGGAGAATATACACTCTGAATAAACTTGTAATAATTACAAGAAAAATTAAATTTAATGATTCAAAAGTTATTGTAAGATGTAATGCTTTCCTTCTTCTTATTTTTAACAGTTTAAACTCTTTTTAATTCTATTTTAATTTATTATTTTTTAAATGATTTTATTTTATTTATTTTTTTTTTTGTTATAGATTCAATGTAATAATAGTAAATGTAAGAAAGGGTGAATCTGAAAAGAAATATATGTAATCGATTGAGTTGTTTTGATCAAATGGAACGGTTGGAGCTCATAAAAATACTGCACTTTAATCAGGTTTATTTAGAAGACAAGAACCAAATTAGGTCCTGATCAGGGATCGTTTAAGGTGAACTAGGGTGAGTTTAAACAGACATGGGCGGCCCTATCTAACGAGCTAGATTGGATTGGATTTGAATTGGTTTAGATTGAACAGCATTGGGGTGGATATATTTGGTTTATACAGGCTTAGATGTTGCGGTTTACATGACCGTCCAACTCCATAAACACAAGAACATTATTAATTGATCCTAATTAACTCATTAAATAAAATTTTAAAAAAAATTAATTAAATCTGTGTTGATTAAAAAATAAAAAAGAATTGTTTTGATATTATTTTTGAGGATACCTTCAACATATTTATAGGAATAAGTGGAAATAGCCGAAAATTCTTTTCACAAACGAAGGCTCGTTAGTGACGGATTAGTAACGTACGTGATGGGGGTTGCTGATTTCGGTTCTCCCTCTATCCACCAACTCTGCAATTAGTCCTTGTTAGAAATATTACGCGTGTGTGTCCTGCATAATTGCACACCCGGTACATTCAATCAAGACTTGTATTATTGCAGCATACAAAGTAAAAGAACAATTTACATCACACATAAAATTCATTCAATTTAATTAATGATAATCAAAAGGAAGGAAATTAGTCATGTATGTACAAGGATGATTGAACATACAAATATTTTTCTTCTAAATTTTATCCTTAAAAAGGCAATATATAAATAATTTAATTTAATCCCTTACAAAAATTTTTTTTAATGTAACTTTTAATTAAGATTACTTGAAGAAAAATTATTTAAAAAAAATGCTAGAAAAGAGCAATGTTATATATTTAGTAAATTAAAAATTAATTAAAACCTTTTTTTTTAATTCTGGACGTAAGAACTTTAATTTAAAATTAAAATGAAAAGCCATGATACTTTTAATCTGTAAAAGTAAATGTTATTAAAACTGTTATCGTTGAGTATAGCATCGCATAGTGGATATAAGTTTTTGGGGATGCTTTTAATTGTACGGCGGTTTTTTCGGGTACGCGCTAAAGGAATTTAATCTAAATGTCATTTAAACAACATTAGGTAAAAGCCGTACTGTTGTCAAGGGACGCGCACTACTAAATAGCTGTTTTTCATTAGATCCTCTAATTTATTGTATAAAATACCTGTTAACGTGTATAATATATGGGAACGTTCATAGTTTTGTTTTATAAAAAAAAATATATTGCAAGAATCGTGAAAAAAAAAATTTAATTTTCTTAAAATTTACAAAAGAATTAAAACGGTATTTCGGATGATTGATAAAACATTGTTCCTACAGGATATTGGACGGAATATAAATGGTCCAGCAATTCAATATAGTGAATATGGTTGTATCCAACACCCTGTACCGCGTCCGGTGCGCTCTCAATATAATACTTGTTTGATTATTGTTTTACTCTATTATATTTGACATCCGAGATCTTTATCAAAAGCCCGAACTACGGATTTGTAATGTATGATTGATATATTATTAGAATATTTACTGTTCTGTAAGTTATTAAACGACATCACTCACACAAATCAATCAACGTGTAAAGCTTTCCGTCCTTCAAACAGAAAACATTTTAATAATTTATTTAGTTCCTAACAAATTTCGCGTTTTTTTTTTTTTGTTAATATTTAATTGAAAGGTTTGAATATTTTCCGTAGAGTATGTCCACGTTTTACATTATTCAAGTAAACTTCAAATCCAATTAAGTTCTCCACTTATTGCGATGCAATGAATTATCAAAAATGTATGAATCCATCCTGCGGCACGTAACATATACTATTAAAGTTTCATCGGTTTTTCCTCGGCGACAGGACACTTGTATATGCGATAGTTCTACCTTGGGACTAGTTACATAAATGCAACTCTCCTTTAAATAGTGTAAAGGATGCAGGACGACTGGACATATTATGAATAAACTATTTTATGGTGCCGTTCTAAACTATCGATATGGTCACGATCCTTTCCATTACATCAACTCTAATTTATTAATAAAAAAAATTTAATTTCAAAAATAAAAATGTTTTTTTTTTATGAGAATATAATAATTTTTGTAATTAAAATAACATGAGAAATGGAGGGTAGTGGTCTGTGCCGTGCGTGGTGTTTCCACCTTTTCATTATCGCCTTGTTGGTCGCGAACGCGCTTAACGAGTCTTGTAGCACGCTTTTGTCTGATTAGATAAAGGCATGCTTAAAACAACAACAGATACCTCGCGCTAATGAAAGACCCTCCTCTCCTCCTCACTAACCCCTCAAACGTTACACACAGACCCCCATCAAAATAACGCACCCCTACCGCCCCTATATCTCGCCTGATTACACATCGCGAGTTCTGGGATAAAGGAAAATTCACATATTAATTGCATCTTTAATGGAACGGCAACTGTAATCCTCTAATTGAAATGGGATAATCAAATTGTCATTTTATGGATGATTTTAAGATTTTTCATTTATAAGATTTAGACCAAAT
>JAODAH020012556.1:0-18205 GCA_027574865.2 Coproporus ventriculus | reverse complement strand
CTTTGCAAAAAAATAATTAAAGTTTAATTTTTCATCCGATTGATAGTTAATACACATAAATATTTTAAGTTTATTATTAAATTTACATAAATAAATGAAAAACTCAATTTTGTGCAAGCTTTCACACTGGAAAACTTGCTCTAAAAAAGAGGGAAAAATTGCCCCATTTTTGTTTCCGCAAATTATCGTTCTAAAAATTAAAACGAATAAATTTTAAATTAATCTTGATACGGCATAATGTACTTAAGGATTCTATAGATTTTTCCCCCATTTAAAAATAAATATATAGCACACATACATTAAATATTTAAAAATCGTGGATCTGGATACTTTCATGCCAAGAAAGAGTACAAAAATATTTTTACAGTTGCCGAAAACGGTAAAGGTGATTTCAAAAATAAAGTGGTGAAACAAAGTAGTAATTTTATTGATACTTATATTAAAATTAACCAACACAATGTAGATGCAACGCAACTTAAATATTTTAATTTTGTAAAATGTTGAGGATATAAAATAAAAACATCACATCAACAAACGGAGCAATTACCCTCTCCAAGAATTACTCCCTCAGAACCAATTACATATACTAAACTGGATTACGCAGTTCCTTTACAGATTCGATGTGCAAGGGGCGATGATATAAATCATACAAAAATACATTTGTTATTTCATTAGTGCATCGAAAATATTATAACAAGTAATATCGAATATGGTACAACAGAGGGGAATGTTCAAGATTACGAGGCCACACAAGGAACAATATGGTATTTAATACCTTCAGCAGCGCCTCATTTCATTAGTTATGCTGGGAAAAATCGATTTATTGAAAATAAATTTTATTTTGAGAATAACGCTTTATATTTTATTCATTTATTTTAAAAATTAACCAAAATATTTGTAATAGGTTACAGCGGCATTTGACCATACACTTGGAAGGTAGAGTGCAGGCCATTAATTTCATTTTTTGATAATATCTAATTAAAAATAAACTAGTTTGCATTATACCTAAATAAATATTTTATCATTTTCTTTTATTGAAATGGTCAGTAAAATAACTTCAAGTCGGTACTAAAACGCCATTTTAAGGTCGATTTTGTAAATTTTTGGTTGTATAATTTAAATTAGAAAATACACTGAAAAAATAGCATTTAATTAAACAATTGTCATATAATCACTTTTATCGTTTTTGGAATATTCTTTTTTTTTAGGTCCTTCATTACTAATATATTCACTCATATAGAGATTTTCTTTGGAATAAATTGAGAATGTTAAACTTTCAAAAATGAACTTACACTAAGATATGTAATGTTGTGCTGAAAGAACTAGTATCTTCTTGTAAGTAATAGAAATTGCACCGGAAATTGAATGAGTAACGGTTGCTTTTCCCTATATGTAGGAAGGGATGATTTGATTTTTATGAATACTTTACCGGTAACGTTTTCCACCCATCTTCTTTGATATCTACAAGGGAAAAAATGCGAAGCGGGCGCGATAAGACGAGCTTCGCGCGTTCTTTGCGCTGTTTTCTCTTTGGCTCGTTCCCAAGATAAAGAAAAAAATGATTGCGAAACAGATACAATGCACCCGCAGGAAGAATAAAGCTGTTATATATATTTCATATGGGGCTTAGTGGAGAAGAACAAAATTGGGGGGTGCAGTTTTCCCCCATCGTCGTGTTAATCACAATGTCTGCTGCAGGTGCTGTATATCTCTGTCTGGTCCGCTTCAAGCATCCATCCGACACGCAATACCGTACGAGGTTAAAACCAAAGGAACATTGCAGAGGTTGGTTAGCCTACACGTGCGTAACTAATTTACCTTCATTCAAAACTACCCATTAAAGTTAATGGATGGATCGTTTTGGTCAGTTAGAGGGCACTGGTGAATAGAAATTCTTGCACTTCTTGTGATGACAAATGGGTCGTCCCTTCCACGGAATAAAATTATACTTGGCAATCGATATTGTGCCACACTCTAGGGGAATAGATAGAGTTTTGCTTCCTTTATGATGTTAGATTCGCGTGTTGTTGATAAATTAACAGCTCCTCTAACTTCCCTATTGTTCGGCACTTACTGTTATTAGGTCTACCGCAGAAGAAGATCGCACCACGCTAATAATTTATCTGGAACTAATTACTTATATTCCAATTAAAACTAAATTACACACTGCACGACAAAACACGTGCTATTTTTCACTTTCGTGCCACGCACTACAACATTGAACAAATGGGTAATTATGGAAATAAAATTAATAACTTTATCTAAACATAAATTTTTATTAATCACCACGTAACGACTATTTCCTTTTACCACAATATACATATATGCTAAATAATCAAAATCCTCTCGTTAATTTTAAAATAATAGAATAATTTTAAAAACTTAAATTGTAAATGGTATCCCAAAATTTACACAAGTAATTTTTATAGCACAGGTTTTTAATAAATATTGTATTTTTTATCAATTCATAATTAGTATACAGCGTAGGATTATGTTCGAAATAGCATATCGTGTAAATCACCTCTATGGCAGCACATACTCGCTCTTTTGTCGCAATTATGCATGATCTTTTTAAATAAATGTGGCTGAATTTCGTTGATACAGCGCTCAATTTGCCTCTTCAATGCGTGGATGGTCGTGTGCTTGTTGGAATAAAAATTAAACTTCAAAAAATAACTCAAAATGGGAAATAACATGACCAGGAAATGACTCATAAGTTTCATGTTGAAATCACATGTCATTCACATCCATATCTTGAAATGAACTGTAATTGCCTAATTGGTCACCAAACAGTGACACGTTATGGCTACATTTATAAAATGATTTGAGCCATTGGAGCGTATTCACATAGATATAAATAAATATTATGCTACACAATCAGAAAACCAGTAAAATAATTTCTCCGGACGGTTTTCAACATTTTCTTAAAAACTTTGAGATTTTGCACCATTCTTATTTCGGTGGGAAAATTGTTGAAGAGTTTTGGGCCCAGTACTTTCCAGTGCTAATATATAGTGTATGCATTAATATCTTCAAAACCTGTCTGGTGTTTTGAACGTGCACCAAATTCCAAACTCAAATTCTCCTGTCTGCTTCCAATGTGCAAAGCAGTGCTAAAATTGATATTACTGCCTTTACTTAAATATGGAAATTATTATCTTCGTTTCAATTAATTAATTTTATTAACTTTTAAATTGTTAAACTTCAAAAACATATTATAATTAGAATTCAGAAGAATGTCATAAACCAGAGATAGGGCTTACTTTGTATTCTTTGTTAGAATAATTAAAAATATTTATTTCTCATCTTTTCCGTATACTATTTGCTTCACTTGTATGATAACTGGATAATAAGTGCTTTTGGTATATTTTCATTGAGTTTTAGCTTCTAATGAAAAGAAAATCACTCAGAAAATACTGTTGCAGATGCCCTAGGTAATTTAGGTCATTTCTAGTTACCCAAGGTAATAAATATTAAAATCTTTTTTAAATGTCGTTTGTCTTAAGTTGATATTTCGCCCGCAATAAATTGATTTTCGAAAATCGTATATTTTGGCAACAAATTTGTTAAGCAAATAGTCTACGGCAAAGACGAGAATTAAACAATTTCAAGAGCTTAATTCAAACTAGTTTGAATTAAGCCCCTATATATATATAGA
Organism: Coproporus ventriculus; assembly: GCA_027574865.2. Lineage (NCBI taxonomy): Eukaryota > Metazoa > Arthropoda > Insecta > Coleoptera > Staphylinidae > Coproporus > Coproporus ventriculus. The sequence continues at coordinate 14,547 of JAODAH020012556.1, read as the reverse complement.
TATATATATATATATATATATATATAGGGGAGAGTGTGTGTGTGTGTGTGTGTGTTGCAAAATTTGAATCGTTTTTATTGTTCTGAAGTGACTTTATGGGTTTTTGGTATCTTTGTTTTATAGTTCTTCCTGTTTGTCGTATGTACGATTTATTGCATGTTTTGTATTTTATTTCGTATATTCCGGGATTGTTAAATTTGTCGGTTTTTCAAATTTCGTTGTTATATGTATCTATTTTTTTATTGCTGGTTTTAAATGCTACTTTTATGTCTATACGAGGCGAACTATGTGACCTAGAGGTCTGAAATTTGGCATGAACTCATATTTTGGGTACCCAAACAATTGTACAAAATTTGAGCTAAATTGCAGAGGGGCCCGTGAAATGGACTACTTACTTGACCTGGAATTGCCCCTATATAAACTAAAAAAATTTTGTTGGAATTTGGAATCAATGCATTGCAGTGATATTAAATTTTTACTGAAAATGCGTAACTTGTTTTACAGCTTTCGGGGGTATTTAAGTTTTGAGTTAAACGGAAAATTTTGCATAAAACTACATACGTTTACGTTTTCCTACAAAAATAACAATTTTGAACCTGTAAATACGTGTGAGAATGACTCAAATCGAGCCAAAACCGGTAACAGTTAATCAAAAACATTGTTGGCAGCACAAATTAGTATAATTAGAATCAGATTATTTGTTTTGAATGAGGGTAAGCTGTTTATTTTATTACAGTAAATTATATAATTACTATTATTATTTTTCAAATGTCACAAATACTTCCAAACTGTTTTTAATTAAATTCTTCGTTGTAGTAAACATATTTTTAACGAAATTAAATTTCCGTTAGATACTGATTGACAGCAACCAATGTATTTGTTTTACGATATGGATCAATCATTTTTGTTGTTTTCCTCCTAGTGTAATAGTAAGTGGAAATCGATGACATATTGAAGATCAATGCTACTGTACCGTTGGTTTATAGTAGTCATGAATAAAAAAAATATATCAAAAGGGCGCAATGGGAATATTTGTAAATGTCTCAAACCGATTATTTTATTGGCGCAAATTTTTGGATTGTTTCCAGTTACAGGGAATTTGGAAAAAAGTGTACATTTTAAATTCAAGTCATGGAAGATGCTGCATTCACTAGCGATTATATTATTGGCGGTTGCTTTAAATTTAATTGCAGCACATTATTTTTGCACAATACGAATTAGTTTTCTTCAAATTAGTAAGTAGAACAGAAAAATTAAATTTAAAATTATTCTAAACTTAATTAGACACAAAAAACTGAATAAATTTCATTCATCAAAAAAGAATTGAATGACTATTGCTGAATATTTTTTGTTCTATTTTGCAGTTGAGTTTGTATTCAACATTAATTCTTTGCTAACTTCTATATTGTTTGTGCATTTGGCTAAATTATGGCCACAAATTATGAGAGATTGGAGTAAAGTTGATGCAATCATGGAGAGGAACTACGGGTTTCCTCGCAACCTGCCCATCAGGATTAATGTGACAGCTATGGCTTTAATATTTTTTGCTGCAGGTATATGCTAACGTCTTACATTTTTGTATTTAGGTCGATTACGGTTATTTACCCAGAATTTCATTTTATGCAAGGGTTGTTTTCAAATATAACCAGAGAGTAATTGAAATTTCCACCTAGCAATCTATGCTATTTTATTCACAATCAATTTTTGTTATAAATAATTGATTACGTGGCAAAAATTATATCACTAAATCATCTAAATGAATAATTTGATATTTTATTTCCATAGAAATGAGCTGAAATAACAGTCAGCAAATAGATACTTTAAAGATTGTCTTTGAGGTTAGGAATGGCGTACTTTCTAACCTATGAAATATCGAGAATTAAAATATTACAATACCGATTGTGAATAAAATGTATATTAAAACAAGCTGAAGACAGAAGAAGTTATGAATTTGTGGATCTGCAGATCTTTTCCAATATTAATGCAATATGTCAGCTATTCAGTATTTATAAAGATGAATTTTAGAAAATATTTAATTTTTGTTATTTAAATTGTTATTTTTTTCTTTAAAGTTTCTTAGTTTTGCAAGCTATAGAAACAGAGTTCAGTTTGAAATGTAGCTGTTGTTATTATTATTATTTTCGATATGTTTATATATTTTTATATCAATTAGTTTTATTTGCTTGAGATTTAAATTTTCATTTATAAATGTTGATTATTATTATTTTTGTTCTTTTTTAATCAATTATTATTAATAAGTTACAATATTATAATTTGAAGGACATTAAGTAAAATATCGGAGTATGTAAACATGTGAAGCTTCGCGGATTATATTTTTTTATGTGCCAAAGATCATTCATAACAAATTTAAAAAAAACCCAAATTTTATTTTTAAAAAATTTCCGTCTCGTGTCCTTAGGCCATTCAATTTCTTATAATAAATATAATTTATATAACACGTTCTTCTTGCATCGTAAGTATGATGTTCTTTTCTAATTTTTAGTTTCAAACAATCGAACTACTGGTTATTTTAGTTATCGATAATGGGGTTTTGGGGATGTAGCGTTATGGGGTTAGGAAGTTAGGGGGTTTGGAGTTGAATGTCTAGGATTGTATGGTTATTGTGGGTGCACGGCTCCCTTTGCAGGATTGTTGTATGTAATAGGATTTGACAGCTTAGATATTGGGGTTATGTGGGATTATTGATAAAACCTGACATGATGGATCGCTGATTCGAATTTAGCGACTCAGAAAACATAATATGACCACAATGTACATATATAATACAGTGGGGAATCTTAGCGTCGGTCCCTTTGATGTCGTTCCCTGATTTTTGGCGACCTTGGTGTAGCGCTTGGAATGAAGCGGCCATCTTGTTGGGAGTAGCTTAGGTGCAAACCTAAATGTAAACAAAGATTTGACAGCTTTGACAGTAGCATCCATATTCTTGGGAGTGGATTATCGCACATGCGCAATGAAATTTTAGATCTTGAGTTACCTAACTGTATTCTTTACATAAACTGTGGTATGATCTTCAAATTTGAGAAACATTTTTCTTGAGTAGCTGTGTTATTAGTCCGAGATATTTTGCTGATTTGTGGTTAGTAAATGGTAGTACCATTCATTAATTTTGTAAAAATATTCTTGTACTTCCTTTTATAATTTTATTTGTCTTTTCGATATTTATTAAACTTGTTACGTCCAAATATTTTTCTGAACATTTTTCGAATATTTACAACATACGGACATTATTTTCGTAAAAATCAAAAATTAATTTATAGAATAATTTAAATTATTAATAATTAAATTACGGATAAAAAGTTTCGAGCTTATGTGAGATTGATTTCCTCGTCACTGAATCACGCGTCGAGTGCCGTGACTGCTAGTTTTCCATGTAGTTTAATTATCTTTGATATGCAGTATATAGAGGTATACAGAAGCGAGGCAATCATATCTCCTTGTGGTATGTCAAATTTATTTTTTCTCTGTTTTAAATTATAGAAACATTGAAAATCGCATCTTATTGATTCACCTTGTATATTATCAATAAAATAACATTTCTATTTTTTTTTTAGTTGAACATTTCCTATCTCTTGCTTTTCACGTCGTTTCGACTATCAATACAAATGGAACCTTAACTCTAAACACATATTATTATCATGTTTTTCCTCAAATGTTCCATGAAATGCCATTAAATTATTTTACGGCGATGTTAGTTCAAGTAAGTAATGAAAAACAAGGTTACATATATAATATATAAATAAGAATATAAGTTTGTGTGTGTGTGAAAGGCTTTACCTATTAACTTTAGATATAGAAAAACGTTCAAACAATTAAATTTATATGCAAATACTTTTTTTTTTAAGTAATCAAGTAACTATATAAAAATCATAATAATAAAATTTTTATGAGCACCTTGTAGATTGACAGTATTAGGTCAAATATAGCTGCACTAATCGAAAATGAAAATTGAAATTTGATTTGTAGATTTATATAAGTATTATTTCAGACTCTAAGTGCAATTGGTACATTTTCATGGAATTATAGTGATTTGTTTATCATTATTATAAGTTCAGCATTAGCTGTAAGATTTAAACAAGTTTCTAAAAGATTGGACAAATATGATAGAGATGCAAATTTGTCCTACTGGATTGAAATCCGAGAAGATTATGATAGACTTTGCAATCTAACTAGAAAAGTGGACGACGCCCTTTCTCTCTTGGTACTAAAATCGTTCGGAATCAACATATTCTTCATTTTAATACAATTATTCAATAGTCTTAGGTAAGAAAAATGAAACATTATTTACATACAGCAAACACCATTTATGATGGCGAAGGACCTTCGTGTGCAGTTAACTCATTTTCGCTTTGCTCCCATTTTTTTTTCAAAAAGCTTTTTTTATTCATAAGACTATATCATTGCAATAAATGGCCGATGACAGTCATTATTTAAAAAATTAAAATTTACGAAACGAGCCGTAGGCGAGTGGAGTAAATAATCCGGAATCACACCATATTTGTTACTATTACGTCACAGCACTTTTTCTACAAAATTTTGTAATACTTTGTGTACATAACATTATTTTCTTTATATTTTAGATTGATAAAAGGAGCAGTCGAAGAAATTTACTTTTTTTATTCATTTGGTTTTCTTATTTTACGCACAATTTCTGTTTCCTTGTATGCTGCATGGATAAATGATGAAAGTAAAGAACCAATTCATATTCTGAATTCCCTGCCACCTGAGTGTTATAATGAAGAGGTAAACTATTAAATAAATATTTTAAAAAAATGGATAACAATAAAAATATATTTTGTGTCTTCAAATAGGTAAATTAAAATTTTAGTCTAATAAGCTTGATAAAACACCACCAAGTTTTATGGTACCGTTTCACTCTATAATATTTTATTGTCCTGAACACCATTGTTATCGTGAAAATTTTTTTTTCTAAAATGTGCAGAAGGTATAAGCAAAGAAAAAGCAATGCAAAAGAGCGGAAAATTTCAAATGTTTTAATATTTTTATTTAGAAATTCGTCAAAAAGTGAAAATTGATGTTGAAATTCTGACTTGTACTGAAAGTAAAAATAAGATTCGAAATGTTCTATATTAGTCACAAAATTCTTCCAAATTTAATCTTCTTTCAATTTTCTGAAACTTTAATTTCAAAATGTCCTCACAGTATATGCATTGAGGTAAACTAAATCATAAATATCTGCATAATGTAAAGGGGTTAGCTCGGTAACTTTAAAGAATTCAGGAACAATCGGTGGAATCTACCAAAAGATATCTAAGACAAATATTATTGTGGGCGAGGTAAATGACCGTGTTCAAATTTAATGAAGCGAATCTAACAGCATCCGAGACAGCTTGCAATATCAACGACGAATTTGGCATAGTAGTCCAAGAGCTGGAAGACATTTTTTAGCAGTTATTTGAGGCATCTTGAAAATTTGTGTAGCACTTCTTTTGTAATGTCCGAATACAAAATCGAAGTCCTGGCTAACGAGTAGTGAGGCAATAACCCTTGCATTTTTAACGATGGGAAATTTTATTATAAAAAAAAATCCTAGACGCATTTTGAAATTTTAATAGCTCCAAATATTGTATTTAGAGAAATAAAAAATAAATAAGGCAGATCATTTGGTCAGGTTAAAAATTTTGCCAGGCGATTGCAAAATTGTATTTCTAAATAGCGAAAAAAAAAATTTTGGGCACGTTAAGGTTTACACAGAATAATATTTATACTTTGAAAAAATATTTTTAAAAGGACATGCCATTTAGGAGGGATTTATTGCCTGCCAGATGAACGGAAATGTTATATGCGTCATACGTGAGTGAGAGTGGGAATGCTATAGATAGATTGATGTGTAATAGAGAGATCGTATATCGGCGGCAGACTGAGAGAAGCGTATTGCACCCAATTTTGAGCCTTTTGGAAAAATCTGTGGATCAAATCAAAGAGAAGCGTTGTGGCTATCTAAGTTTCAATTTCTGCATCGATGGCTGATTTCTATGACATATAAAATAACAAACCTATGCATTTTTTATATCGATGGGAAAATGAAAATTTAGATAGATACAACGGTTTTTTTTTTAATTTGATCTAAAAATTGTTCCAAAAGACCCAAAATTGGGCATTTTTTAAATCAAAATGGCGGATAACTCGCAACACCGCAATTTTAGACAACTTTAAATCACAGATTTGTTTTCAGCACTCCAAAATACATATAGGATCAACTATAAAATTCTTTTATAAAAATATTGATCCAAATATCTAAAAAAATTGCACTGTAACTGGACTAATATGCAGTAGACTTACTTAAATAAATCTGCTAAAGCACGAGCGAAGATATTTGCATTTTTCCTCGAATTACGAACACTATGTTTTAGGAGACCTAAATTAAATTATTTTATCATGTCAAAATTGTTATTTTTTTGGACAACATTGTGATATGAATGTCAACTATTGAGATAAATTCATATCGTAACTGTTTTGATAATTCAAACTTTCACGTATAGGTGGTAGTTATGATATACGTCGTTTTCAACAGAGGTCGCCTAAAAACATTATCGTAACGGCCAACTATAATAACTAAATAACCGGTTATTTGATTATTGTGATTGGTCATGGCCCCGATAATCAAAATTTCTTAAGTTAGCTCAAAAAATATCTATTGGCGTTACGGAATGCTATAAATCGAAAAAGATTCTGGGTTTGTTATTTCTATTTGTTAGATCTAGCATCTAATTCATAACCTGTATTAGACTTTAAAATAAAATCCTCCCATTGCTGCAATAGCATTTCGTATAGTCTCGTTATCCCCAATAAATGGCCTTAAACCTGACTGCAGGATGGTATGCTACATCTCTACATAATTCGCTCAGCTATACATTTTCTTTTCCAAAATTACCTGAATTTCATAGCCAACTTTACTTTCTTTGAAGAATGCCAAGCAAATGGTGGGCGTGAATAAGGGGTATTATTTTAAGATGAAAATAATACCAATAACAATAAAATACAGCAATAAAAAATTCCAACAATTAGTTAACAAAAGTTAAAAATGGTCATTATTTGACTCGTAAGATTTGTTAATTTACCTTCCTTTTATATGTTTGTGTATATTTTGTTTGTTAGGATTCCCCTTTTTTATAAAGTTTTACTTGAAAAATAATAATTCTAAAATACAATATTTTCCAGGTGCGAAGATTTATAATGCAGATTAGCTCTGATCCTGTAGCATTAACAGGATGCAAAGTATTTCCAGTTACCCGAGGCTTAATCCTGAATGTAAGATAAAATCCATAAATCAAAAAGTCGTTTAATTAAAATTTCATTTCAGCTAGCTGGAGCTATAGTTACATACGAGTTAGTGTTGATACAATTTAATTTAAACGCTCAGAATTAATTGAACCAATAAATACATAAATATAACCTATTATTATTATTATTATTACTTAATAATGTTGAAATATTTTCGGAAAACTTCAGAAGAAAATTTTCACATTTCGATGCGTTATTTAATTTTCATGTCCCAATTTTTCGGGTTAGTCCCTTGTAATGGAATCTTAAATAAAACTGGTGAAAAATTGCAATTTCGATATAAAAGTAAAATCGTTATTTATTCATTATTTATTTTGGGGGGACATTTACTAATGGCCATTATGGCTGTTGTAGATTTGGTCAATAGGGGACTTACATTTCGCACTGCAAGTAAGTGATATTTTAGAATTTGAGGATGTTACTAAATTTTAAATTTTAGATGTGGTGATGATTTATGTTCCCGGGTTACTTATTCATGGAGTTTTTATAAAATTAGGAGAAAATTGGCCAAGTATGGTTAAGGAGTGGTCGAATTTTGAGAAAAAAATGTATAAATATAAACAACCAATTAAAATTAAAAAATATATTAGGATTTATACAACTTTCTTTCTATTGGCTGTAATTGGTAAGTTTACCATACTACCGCCCTGTTTCTTTTCAATGAAAACCCTCCAACTCAAAATAATAGAAACCAAATATATATATAACTTTTTTTTCATCGTAATTACATAAAATAAAACATGTCCAATCAATTACGAACAAAGATGGCACATCTGGACTATAAGATGGGTGTCCAATTGTTTTCAAGTAGAGTTTCTCAAGTTTGGCTCTTTTAAAACAACTGTTTAGGTCTGGCATTGTCCTGAATAGCCACGTCTTCATCTGTGCGCTAACTTAACTTTACCAAGAACATGGTAGCAATTGAAGTTGGAGTAATAGAGCAAAAAATCAGCAAGCAATACCCTTTTCGACACCTAAAAAATTGTAGCCAAAACTTTACCTGTTTTTATTTTGATAAAGATGTTTTATAGCAGGTAATAATGTTTTGCAAAAAAAAATGCTACTTTTTGAAAACAGACTGGTAGCATACGGGACCTGTTTGTTCCACAATAATTAGTTGAGGAACCCAACAAACTATAATTTTTCTGAATCTCAAATTGCTTTTTATAATTGTTTATACACTGCCATAGATAATACCAAGTTTCTGAACTATTTCAGTACCGTGACCCGATGTTCCTCAATGAGACGCCGAATCGTCGCAATGTCTCTGAGGGCTGCTAAAATCCTATATAGGATATTGTTTTTGCTACTGACTTTCATCTTGCAATCTAACTATTTATTGCTAGGATATAAGGCACATACTTGGGGCATGAAGGAGTTTGCTTTGAGTTGGTTGACTGCGTAGTACTCGTCAAGAGTTTCTAGTGCTCTTGGTAATTTAAACTCAGTGGTATAAGTTTCAAAAGAATTTGGACTAAGATATTTTCCTAAGAGAGGCTTCTTTTCTGACTATCCTACTTCGCTTCCATTCAAAGTCCAAAAAGATTTTTCTTTACTTTATTACAATTTTGATGCAAAGAAAGCATGCAACTTAACAGTTTTCTTGGACGTGGATATAGAACTTGTTGGTTTGTTATAAATTTAACTGCGGACATTTCTCAGCTTTTGCTAGAAACAAGGCGTCAGCAATCTTCCTCTGAGACACAAACCTCATTAGAATCTTTTATTATTATCCTTTTTTTTTTTGTTCTAGTTGAATACACATTATCTGTATGGAATTCTTTTGCTTATGTCCGTGAAACTCTTACCAATGGTGAAGATCTTTTAGAAAGTACATTTGAATTTTCATTTAAATTTCTAGAAAATTATTTGGGGTACAACATATTCTTAGCAATTTTTGGTTTTGTAAGTCGATATGGATTTATACTACAGATTAATTTAATAATGTTATTCTTTTTAGGCTATTAATTTAATTTGTACATATATACTGAATTTTATGGATCTATTTTTAATTATAATTAGCATTGCTTTGGCGGAAAGGTACGAACAGATTACCAAAAAAATTCGAGGAGCTCCTACTTGGAACGTTAGTACGTTTTATATTATAGTACAATAATAATGTTTTTAATATAATTTATTGTTTTGACATGTTCATATTCCTTTTACAGTAAAGAAGCAGAGAAAATTCTTGTAATCATAACACAATCACTTACACTTGTATGTCAGTTGGTAAAAGAGACTTCGCCATTGATGATTTTTTTATTTTTTATTTTAATTTTTATTTTATTCTTTTTTTGTATCACTTTTTCTGGTTTCTGGTTTCGTTTAAAAGGCCAAACTTCTTTTTTGTATGCCTATGTAATCCAATAACTTTTTCGAAATATTAAACAGAACAAATAACGAATTGTCTCAATATTAAATGTCAAATTTATCAAAAATAGCTAAAATTGTCGAAGATTCTGTAATTTTTAAAGAAATTGCCCAAAATTTCAAAAATTAGTGGAATTATTAGAATTTTAAAAACTAACAAATTTTTATGAAACTCTGAATTTCTTGGTATCAGTTCGGGAATATAGCTCCATCAAAATTAATAAATATTAATTATGGGGCTTTGTGCCCATTAAGATTTTTGATGAGTTAGCTTAAAAAAAATTTGCAATGTATAAATAACATGATTACTTTGATTTTTTAATCGATCCTGTTAGGACTCTGCTTCTTGGCCCTGATAGGATCCATTTAAACTCTGTGCATGAGTCTCGGGGCCTAAAAGAAAAATATTTTTAAAGCTAAAGAAATCTAATTATAAGTTTGCGGGATGAGTCAGTTCTAAAATGTCATTTGCCTTTTACCGTGACCCCATCGCTACCTTCATCTGAGAAATATACTTATTTGTTTGTATTTTCGATTTTGATTTCTATATTTTTTCCAATATTATGATTTTTAATATTTCGATTAGTCTACTCTTAAATTTTATATTTTCTTAGTTTTTTGTTATTTTTTACTTTTTTTATTTTCCGCACACTATGTAAGGAATAGAGTTTAAATTTGGTGCACATTTTTTATACTAAAAAAAAAGGAAAATCGCTAGTTATTTTTAGAAAAATTCTTGAAAAATTGTACTTCTAGTTTCAACGCAAGTGAAATCAACTTTTAATTTTTAAAACCCTTAAAATAATATAGTACTTAATAACACAGTGATTTTACCCGTTATAGAAAGTATATTTTCTTTAGAGAATAACGCTTTTTGTTTTATTCATTTATCTTCAAAATTACCCGAGATATTAGCAATTTTATACTTTATGACATCGCGTCATTATTGACATGAACATAGATCCTTTAAATGATATTTATGGTTATATATATATTGTACCATTTCATTAATACAAAGTGTGCGGAAAGTCGAGTGGAGCCCACTCCAGATTTTTTTTATTGTAAATATTTTATAGTGTTACATTTTCGAGTCTACCATTCTTTGAATCTTCCATTTTTCAATTTTTAGTTTTTATTTTTTTTTATTCCCCCTTTACTAAGTTTTCCATTTTTCAGATTTTTAACTTTTGATTTAACGAATTTTCAATCATCTTATTTTTTTGAATTTCTTACTATTTATTTTTCGAATTTACCTATTTTTGGATTTTTAAAAATTTTATTGTTTCAAATTTTTGAGAAAGTAACAAATATCTATATTTCACATGCCTTACATTTTAACAATATTTATACTATATACCAAACAATTTTAATTGCACCTCATATATCTCGTCATCAAACAAAATCAGGTGAACCAACACAACTGCACTTCCGGTGCGAAAGTATAACATTGAAATTTAAATCTCGCGCGTATTTCAATATTGGCAGCAATAACGAAAAATATGCGGTGTTGTATTAAATTTGACACTTGGAATTATTTGATATAAAAATTTTAAAATTATTTGTCAATTGGTAATTATTTAATTATTTGACGTTTCATAAATAAGGAGAAATATAACAAGCCGGCGACATTACACGGATGTGACGTCATATAGTAGTGAAGACGTGCAACTAAAATTGTTTGGTATAACCTGCGTATTGTTTGTTCAGTATAATTTCCATTGCACATCATCAAACAAAATCAGATGAACCAACACAAATTCACTCTTTGTTGTATTAAATTTTTTAATAATGGCCTGAGCAATGGCGTTTGTTGTAACATACATTAGTCCTTACAAAAATAATTATCGAAGTAGGTTATTATTAGATTATTAAGTCTTGCATGGTTCTCAAAGAAGAATAATTTTCTAGAAGCACACCAACCAAATATGTTTAGGTAATGTGGTTGCAGTTTATTCACTCACAAAATGACAGGTTCTTGTCAGAACAATCAATCGACATTTTGTACTAGCGATAAATTCAAATAAGTTCGGACTAGTATCCAACTGTTTGAATTATAAAATTAAAACGGAAAGACATTTTTTTAGATATAATTTAATTAACAAAGAACTTGTTACTCTATGCCAAAAAATTAGATCAGTTTGAAATATTTCTGTTTATATGAATGAAAAGCCAAAATGTTGGTTGAAATTTGTTGGAGTAACTTGAACAATTGAGCGAATTCGAGGGAAGAGCGAAAAATAGAAAAAAAGATGAGTCCAGTCCTTTGTAAGTTATGTAACTCATATTGGCTAAGCAGCCATTTTATTGCGAGATTTAATGTTTCACTGACCGTCTAACAAGAACATCTTTGTAAACATGTTCTTTAAGGTGTCTCCATAAAAAATAGTCAAGAGGCGTTAAATCTGGCGATCTAGGAGGCCAAGACACTGGACTACTTCGACCATTGGAATTATGATCTTACAATTCTCGAGCAATATGCTTGACAGGTAATTATTTAATTGTTTGACGTTTCATAAACGGAAGGAACGTTAGAATCTAGCAACATTACGCGGATATGACGTCATGTGCAAGTAATAACGTGCAATCGAAATTGTACTGAATAAATTATAGTTTTATAAGCATGTGAAAAAGGTTATTGACAGTTTTAAATTGTTTTACAGCACAATTAATACCACCACAAACAAAAAAAAAATGCCATTTTAGTGCCATGGTGTATAAAAAACTATTTTCATTTTTATTTTATTTTGTGCATCATATCGTTACTTGATTTATTTTTTAGTAGAAATTTTTAATCTTTATTTTAATAGTCTCTACATCTTTTAATATTTAAGAACGAAAAAAGTTTTAAAAACTTTAAGTATAGCGTTGATATTTTAACTCGATTTTGATATTTTAAGAATTAAAAATTTGATACTGTTTGTTTAGATTCACAAGGAACAATTCTGGCATGATATTAGGGAAGATTATAACAATATTACAAAATTATACAGATATGTGGAAGAAAAATTATCTTGGATCGTTCTCATTTCTTTTTCTGTAAATTCTTATTATATATTAGTCCAACTTTTTCAAAGTTTACGGTGAGTATAGAAGTCATTGAAAAAGATTGTTTGAACATTATAATTTTAGTCATAGGAATGCAGGGTTAGAAAATATTTATTTTTTCTCATCATTTGCATTATTAGTCTTGAGGATGTTTGGTGTAGCTTTATATGCTGCTAGAATCAATGACAAAAGTAAAGGACCGTTAGATTACCTTTTAGAAGTTCCTACCGAAATGTATACATGTGAGGTACGATATTTTTATTACACTTAATACATTTCAAAAACGCAATTTAAATTTAAGAGCTAATGAAAAAAACTATTTGCACCAAAGACACTTCAGAACATATTTCATCCTGTATGGAAATTATCAACTATAGGTAGCAATCAGTACAAAAGATTAATAAGATAAGAAATTTTATTTCGTTCCCTATTCATTTTATGGCATTATATGTCCATAAAACTAAATGCAAATCTCTTTTTTTCAAAACTGTAAATTAATTTCTTTTAGAATTAACTTACACCTTTTATTCAATAAATTTTATAATGACAGCTTTAATTTTAGGTGGAAAGACTCATAATGCAAATATGTTATGATAATGTATCCTTAAATGGATATAGATTATTTAACATAACACGAGGGATTATCTTCACTGTAAGTTATTTATTGATAAATTCTCATAAATCATAATAATTTAATAATAACATTTGCAGATAGCTGGTACGATAGTCACTTATGAACTCTTTTTATTTCAATTTAATGTAACCACCTCATATCAATAAATATTGACGCTTTAGAGTAATTAAAAATGTATGTCTACCTATGTTTATATTAATTTGTATAACCTATTACTTAAAAAATAATTATTTATATCCCTTGAACTATAACAACTAATACTCCCAAGAAAGAAAGAAAAAAACCAACTAGTGAATTATGATATGGTGATATTGATATACACACAACAGGGACGTTTTTCTTCATAGTTGGGAAACAGTAATAAATTTTCTTATACAGAAGTGTGCGGAAAGTAAATATCAATATTACTAGCATCAGAGACAAAGATATGTTTTCAACTAGCACAATATAACGCATTTACGTATTTTTCTTGGTACACAAATACATTCTGCAAGTATGAGATACATACACCGGCCAGAGTAGTAAAATCATCTAAATTAAGAGGTTAATGAGCGTTTACTATTAAACTTTTTACTTTCGGCACACTACTGTATAAGGAAAATATTGTACACGATAGCGTCTAAACGCTTCATTCAATCGGATTCAAATTTGGCACACGGCTTTTACACTATAGTTGGACAAAATCAATCATTACCGCGAATTCGTTCATCATTCGTCATTCAATCTAAAGAGCCAATCATGAATGGTCTTTCAAATAAATGGTTCTATCTTTCATGCTGGAATTTTATTTCTTTTATAGAAAGTATATATTATTTCGAAAATAACGCTTTTTGTTATATACATTTATCTTCAAAATTAACCGAGATATTCGCAATTTTATATTTCATGACGTCAAGTTTTGGCGTAAAGTAGGCAACTTTAATTTCTTTCAAGTTGCTGACATTGATTGAGGTTAAACTAGTTACGGTAAATAAACACGACCAGTTGTATAAAAACTTAAGAAATAATTGAAATAAAGGAAATATTATGAAAATTATTTCATTAATTAAAGAAATTAGGTGAGTTTCAAGTTATAAACTATAAAATTTAACATGAAACTTGCCTATTTCTTTTTTGAAATGTTTAATATATTTTTAAATGGAAGAGCATTTACCGCTAGCGAGAATAGTTTA
>JAODAH020012540.1:0-30921 GCA_027574865.2 Coproporus ventriculus | reverse complement strand
TTATTTTTAAAGAATAAAATAAAAAAAAACACCCTTTTTTTTTGTTTTAAAATTTTTTTTTTACCATTCTCCTTCCCCCCCCCCCCCCCCCCCCCCGCTCTACTAGCATTTTAAATTACATTAAAACCGGTTACGGAATTCATTTTATTTTTATAAGTTGGCATGCACCAACAACAAGCTTCATTATCGAGCTATTGGTGAATGACAGATAACATAACTTTGTAGCCATCTAGATTATTATTACAAATTTATTAAAAATCGTATTTTCTATTTTTCTTTTTCTTTTTAACCAGACGGACACTTTTTACAGGTGCAAGATAAAAAAATCCCGAACGGGACGCCTGGGAAGAGGAAGGTCTTAAGTTCGAGACCTGCCGGAAATGGATTTTTTATCTTTAATTTAATCCGAAAATTTGCATTTAAATATCAAAAGTAGAAGTAGAAGTGAGATGTAACAATGGTAGATTGTATGCGATAAAAAGAGGTCGAATAAGAAAAAATTTGAAATTTCTTCGATTTTTATTAAAAAAATTTCCTACATTTCCTTTTTTTCCTCTCGCAACGAGTGGAAGTGAGATGTAACGATGGTGGATCGTATATGTTGGAAAGAGATTGAATAAAAGAATTTTTGAAAAATTTTTAAATAATTTTCGAATATACGAAAATTTTAGATTTCCATAAAATTAAATATATGTTGGCAATGTCCTATTAAAAAAAAACTAAAATACATAATTAAATTATCATGAAATAATGATAATTTTTACATGAATTGTTATGCAACAATTATTAACCAGGTTTGTCATTAAATATTTAGCTCATTACACCTTTCCACGATAAATTTCATTCATAATTAAAAAATACACCAAAATGTGCGTAAACGTTATATCTATATTAAAGATTATATGATGCAGGGAACACGATAACCGATAACAAAGCAATTCATCTATTGAAATACTTTATAACTCTGTTATTTATTTACGTATGTTTACAATTATTGACGTCAATCTTTACGTTAAAATATTAATATTGCGTAAAATTGATACCAGAAATCCTCAAATAACTTTTAATAAATTTTCGTAAATTTGCGTAATATTATATTTAATCTTTTCATTGACGTCATTTCTGTTTTATTTCAAAAATAACTGAAATAATAATTTTGCTAGTATCTAGGCAGGTACCGAATCCTATACATTGTTGTCGTTGTATGCCAACATATAAAAATGAAATAAAACATTAGTAACTAACGTTACATCTCATTTCCGCTAATTATGACCTGAAAATTATGAACAAAATATCGAAATCTTCAATTTTAAAATAGTTTCATTTCTTTCCAACTAATTAAACCGAAAATCGTTCCATTTTCATTTCGTTCATTATAATCAGAAAATTGTATTAATGAAAACTGGAGAAAGTATAATGCTTTATAACATTCTAGCAACAAGCGTTTTCATGTGTATGGCATGTGTTTTGACCGTATAAGCAACATCACTTTTTTTTTAGATTACGATCGATGAATAAACCTGCACCTACATAAATAGTCTAGTATAAAAATTTTCGGATGACATACCACAGAATAAACATGCATATAAATTTTCCATAATATTTCAAGTTTTATATTATAGCAAATTTCAATTCGGGCGAAGTTGGTAGGATGTTCTCTAGCATTTCAAATAGAACTGTTTATATTTTAGCCGTTTTTTTTACTGATTTAAATATCTTAAAAACCATGAACGATAGATAATAACATAACATTGACTCAGAATTTAATGTAAAACAGAGAGATGTAATCGTAATTGGTAGTTGACTTTTAAAGAAATAAAGGTGTCGTGGATTTCTGATATTTCCGCAAGTGATTTAGTTTTGAAAATATTTTACTTTGGTCTATCTTAATTGATTATCTATCATAACAATATAAAAAAGACGCGATCTGTTTCTATTCAGAAATATTATTACAAAAATTTCCTTCAGATTTTGCTATTTTGATTTAAAATAAAACGAATATAATGTTTCTCTGTAACAAAATCATTGATTTGTTTCAACGTATTTTGCAGCATTATTTTTGGCATCCAGATGTTGCAAAATATTTTTTTGATTTATTTTATATTGCAATGAATTAAATGTGTTAAATTTTTGCACATTATTAAATATTTTCAAATAAAAATTAAATTCACAAATTTGTATAGTATTCTAATGCTGAAAATTTTCAAAAGAAATTTAATGTTTTATTTTATTTTTATGTCAAAATATTGACATGTTTCTTTTCACGAATTTGAAAAGTTCGTATATGAAATCTAAATGTATGTGTGTGCGTATGGGGATTCTGTTATCTTGAGGTATTTTTGAATTCTGATTGAAGATTCGGAAATTAAATCGACAAATAATGAGGGTGGTTCCTTTGTAGCATTTTGATAGCTGTTGAAGAATACCCCGAAAATGGAGGCCGAAATATGACATTTTTTTAAAATTTGCGTCATTAATTTCTGTTTTGTCAAATAAATAATGAAGTTGAAATATTTGAATCAAATCATCCATGAAAGGTTGGTTATGAAGCTTATTGTCGTTGTATGCCAACATATAAAAATGAAATAAAACGTTAGTAACTAACGTTACATCTCATTTCCGCTAATTATGAACCAAATCTTCAATTTTCAAATAGTTTCATTTCTTTCCAACTAATCAAACCGAAAATCGTTCCATTTTCATTACATTCATTATAATCAGAAAATTGTATTAATGAAAACCAGAGAAATTTTAAAAATTCTATTATTTAACCTTTTTTTAACATATACGATCCACCATAGTTACATCTCACTTCCATTTATTGCGAGATGAAAATTAGGAAAAAATTATATCAAAATTTTTAATAAAAATCGAAGAAATCTCAAATTTTCTCTTATTCGACCTCTTTCTAACGCATACAATCTACCATTGGTACATCACACTTCTACTACTACTTCCGAGATTTAAATACAAATTTTTGAATTAAATTAAAGATAATAAATCCAATTTCTGCGAGTCTCGAAGTCACGACCTTCCATTTCCCAAGTGCCCCGCGCGCGGAACGTCTGGAAAAGTGAGTCCGAGACTCGCCGGAATTGGATTTTTTTATCTTGGATCTGTAAAGTGTCTGTCTGATTAAAAAGAAATAAAAATAGAAAATATTATCTTAGACTATTTTATCATTAATATTTTTCAAAAATTATAAACAATTTATTTTGAACATGATAATAATTCATTTATTTTCTTTGTCCTCCCGGCGCATTCACCATAAATTGATAGCTACATAATTTTTTTTGTTCCGTCTTGACAAAAACGAGCCATATTAAAATAACTTTTGTCCATCCGTCCGTCTGTCACACGCTTTTTTTTTGCTGCTAAGCTACGTTTGATAGAATTATGAAATTTTGGCATATTATGTTGCTGCTACCCAAACATAAATTTTTTGCAAAAATATTTTTTAATGTGGTTAGCATTAATCATTTAACTATCATTGATATTTGTTGTTTTGACAGGTGTTATTTTTACATTTATCATTTTGACATTAGAAATTTGACATTATACCGTTGTTATTTGAAATTTTGGCACTTCATATTTTGACATTTATGTATATAAATTCAGGAAATAGTTATTTGTAACACGAGTATTATAAAAAGCCAAAAAGCATTTATAATAACTTTTTCATAAATTTTTTTCTATTTCATGTAAATTTGCATTTATTTATTTTTTTAGTTTGAATAGTGTTTTAAGTTTTCAAAGTTGGTAATGTAAAAACTACAATGACACATGAAAATTCAACCAAAAAAGTTCTAGATTAAACTAATTTTTAAAAATAGTCTAAAATAATTGGTTCTACACTGACATTTCAGTCAATATGGCCAACTCCAAAATAATTAAAGTTACCAAAAAAACAGAGCTACAAAGAAATCATTGTATACGTGGAATAAAAAAATATATTTTTTTTAATTTTCACACTTTTATGGAGATATTTTGTTTAATTATAAAATTAATTGAAAAGTAACCTGCATGTACAAATGTTATTGGTACCTGACTCAATTTTTTTAATCTGTTTGCTTTCGTCACATTTTAATCAATTATTCTGTTTGAGCCATACAATTAACAAATTTCCACTGTTTCAGTTCTATGAATTGACAATTATAATTCAAATCACGCAATTCGTGCATATAACTACGTGATTTTTTTGTGTTAAAACTTTTTACAAGAAAGGTGCAGACGATTACTTAAAACATTTACATTGTCGGTATTTCCAATTAAACATAATAATATAAGAATAGTTTATCTTACTAATTACGCACGGTAACTTTTAAGAATAATTATACCACTTATCAATAATAAACCAATTACATTTAGAATTTTTAAAGAAATAAATCGTTCAAAGCAATACATCAATCTAATTTCTCATAAGTAGTATATAAACTTTGATGTTTCATTTTTCTATTGGTTTAAATAAATAAGTAGCATAACAACTGTAGTAGCAAGTGACATGTACTTTTTTAAACGTCACAATTTACACAAAGTTTTGGGGACAATTTAAAAGTTTATTTGCCTGAAAAATTTATTGTTTTAGTAAAAGGCGAAAATATAGAATTAATTGCTGGTTCTTTGTAAGTTTTATTTCAAACTGTTTAATTAAACATACAAAGATAAAACGTGGCGTTTTTTACCATAGAATTTGAGACATTTTTATATTTATTTATAACTGAATTGAAATTATTATATGTCAAAGTTAATGGACATAAAAATTATAGGAATCCTGTTTTTTGGCAATCAAAATAGAAAAAGAAAATAAACCAGTTGAGAATGTTAAGAGCATTACCAAAACGAACTTGAAAATTGAGCAAATAAGTAAGGTGATAATAATATTCCTTTTCATTCCCTCCTGTCTGCTAATATTTTAAATTACATTCAAATGGTTACGGAATTCTTTTTATTTTTGTAGGTTGGCATACATCAACAACAAGCTTCATTGCAGAACTATTGGTTGGATGACGGATAACATTAACTTGTAACCATCCAGGTCATTATTACAAAAAATAATTTATTAATCGTATTTTGTACTTTTTTCTGCTTAATCAGAAGGACACTTAAAAAATCTAATCCCGGCGAATTTCGAAATCACGAAATCGTGAGTTTGAGACTCGCCGGGATTGGATTTTTTTATCTTTAATTTAATCCGAAAATTTGTATTTAAATCTCAGAAGTAGTAGTGGAAGTGAGATCTAATGATGGTTAATCGTGTATGTTAGAAAGAGATTGAATAATAGAATTTTTTTAATTTTTTCGGTTTTCATTAATAATATTTAGAACAATTTTCGGATGACAATGAGTGGAAGTAAGACATAACGATGGTGGATTATATACGTTAAGAATTGAATAAAAAAATTTCGAAATTTCTCCGGTTGCATTAATTGTTTCATGCAGTTTTGAATTATAATGAGTGGAATGAAGATGGAACGACTGGCAGTTTAATTAATAGGAAAGAGATGAACCAATTGAAAATTGGAGATTTCGATATTTTGTTCATAAATTTGGGGGGAAGGGGCACAATTAGTAGAAATGAGATGCAACGTTAGTTACCAACGTTTTATTTCATTTTTATAGGTTGCCATACAACGACAAGAAGCTTCATAACCGTGCTATTGGGTCGATGACGGATAACATAACTTGCATTGAAATAGTTCAACTTCATTATTTCTGACAAAACAGAATGGTGCAAAATTTAAAAAAATGTCACATTTTGACCCTCATTTTAGGGGTGTTTATCAACACCTACCAAAATATGACAAAGGAACTACCCCCATTATTTTTCGATGTACTTTCCAAATCTTCAATCAGAATTCAAGAATACCTCAAGATAACAGAATCCACATACGCACACACAAACATTTAGATTTCATATACGAACTTTTCAAATTCGTGAAAAGAAACATCTCAATATTTTGACATAAAAATAAAATAAAACATTAAATTTCTTTTCGAAATTTTCAGCATTAGAATACTATACAAATTAGTGAATTTAATTTTTATTTGAAAATATTTAATAATGTGCAAAAATTCAACACATTTAATTCATTGCAATATAAAATAAATCAAAAAAATATTTTGCAACATCTGGATGCCAAAAATAATGCTGCAAAATACGTTGCAACAAATCAATGATTTTGTTACAGAGAAATATTATATTCGTTTTATTTTAAATCAAAATAGCAAAATCTGAAGGAAATTTTTGTAATAATATTTCTGAATAGAAAAAGATCGCGTCTTTTTTATGTTGTCGCTAGGCTTAATCTATGATTTAAAGGGGATATTTATGTAGATAGTTAGTATTCATGTTGGCCGCTCTCGATATCATGTCTAAAATCCCTAAAAAGGTCAAAATCGGAACAAACCGATATTCATAATGCACGAGTCGCGAAAAAAGCAACGGCGACATTTTTGCCGTAGAATTTGATCGCATTTAGGTTATAATAAGTAGATTCATCTTTATCTTCATTGCAAAAAGATTTGCTAATTGATATTCCTGCGTATCGATATTACGGTGTCTATTTATAGTAGGTTTATTGAAAACAAGAGATTTTATCGTTGTTTAGCCCGAATCTTGTTTGTATGCGAAAAATGAAATAAAATGTTGCGTTTTTATCTGTGTGGGTACGAATGTGAGGGTATTGCGGGTCGCTTGTGTATGTGGGTGTTAGTGTAATTGTTTTCTAATTGTAAAATTGCGTGTGGTTTTGCGAATTGTGTCGCGTGTACCATAGCAAAGATAGATAATGGCGAATGGACATCTTCTATGCATGTACACACATTCTGGTTTATTCTATCGCAATTCGTTTTGTTGTTGGTGTGGCGTGTGGGTGTTTTGCTCTGACCTCATGATTTCTTGTTCACGTTCCTCTTCTTGTTTCTGCCTCATCATAACATTTTCGATAATGGCCCTCTCCTCTGCTGTGAGGTGCGACAGGTCGGGTCCTTCTTCCATATTTCTCTCTACCCTCTAAGGGGAGTCATATCACTAAAACTATCATTCATACATTGCTTCTGCACCGCACTGAACGCACACACTACCCCTTCAACTACCTTAAATCATAAATGTATTGTTTATATTCGCGATTGTCTTTGCCGCGGCGTTCCGGCCAAATATCACAGTTTGCTATTATCCATTCATACAGGACTTAATAAATTATGGGATGAGATCGGATTCGACCAATGATGGGTTTCGGTCGGCATTACGTCACGCGTCGTTTGTATTGATTTTAATAGGCGAGCAAGCGCGGATCTGGAGCTTCTTGGCGGTTTTCCACATCTACTGACATCTGCATGGTTTTCCACCAACTTCCACGTACTTTACGAATAAGAGCACGGGAAAACTTTTACAAACTTTACGCTAAGGTATCAGAGATTTCCGATAGCAACGATTTTATTTTATTTCATGAATTCAATTTATTAATTTTTAAATTTAAAGTCTCAATTCAATATTTTCATCCTTTACCTGACCAAAATCATCCTTTTTAAATAATAAATAAAAAAACAACGTCTTTTGGGCTTTCATGAATTTTAAATTGCAACAGTTATATCTTTTACTACACACTTATTTTTCCTGATAGTTTCTCAAACTTAGAAAGTAGGATATCAATGTATAAAAATGATTCGAGTGGGTTAAGAAATATTAGATGGACTCTTGATGATTGGAAAAATGTTTTGTGGAGCAGCGAATCTAAATTTCAAGGTTTCTGAACAACATATAGTTCTATCTATAAAACCTGGAGCAGGTTCTGTAATGCGATTAGGATTGTTTTGGTGGAATTTCGGTAGGAATCATTTATAGAATAGAGGGTAAAATTAAAAAGGAACAGTACTTAGAAACATTAAAGCAACAGATGTTGCCATCCGGGACATTTATTTTTAAGAGTAAAATTTATTTTCCACCATAACAATGATCGAAACCACTCCTCTTAAATATGCAGAGTTTTTGATGGAATTGAAAGCAAAGGGTACGATTCATTTTATTTTAGTTTAGTTTAGCCACCACAATCCCAGGATATTAATCCAATTGAATAATTATGATGGGATCCCGAAAAAATATTCGAAAAATTAATGTTTATCAATAACTTGAATGCTAAATAGTTCTGTACAAATTAAAATTTAATAAAATGACAAAAAAAATTTATAAATTGTACTTAATTTATCTTAAAATATTATTTACAACCGTTGCTAATGGAATTTTAATAAATAACTTATATATTAAATTATATGATCACACATGTATACTTCTATTCAAATTTATGTCACTTTTATAAACACTGGTTACATTAAAACATAAGTTCGACCATTTATTACACATTTTTTAAAAAAATTTTCATATAAATTTAAAACATTTTTGTTTATCATGTGGTATCCGTGTCTTAAACAATATCGAATCAGCTCTGTATTGAGTATTGAGGAGAGGCATATACCCGAACACCTAAAAATTTAGAATTTTTAAAATAATATTTCCTAATTTTTTAGTAAAGAAATAAATATATAAATAAATAAAATAACTAAATAAATAAAATGTGATAAAATAAAAATATTTACCTGTGCAAAAAAGTTTATACATTTATGTCGCTCCTGAAAATGTGTATCATCTTCACTAAGACTTTGTGGACATCCAGGACATCTAAAAGTCCATCTTGAAGTTACCTTCACAGGTGGTTGTCGTGTAACGTGACTTACTAAGAAATTCATGGCTATATCTTCACAATTCATATATTCATCAACTTTATCCCTTATGGCTTGTGGTAACCACTTCCAATAAAGATGTAAATAATGTCTATGTACAAATGCGGCACCTGTTAGTACCATACTTAACTCACAACTATAATTAGAATTATACAACCAGCTGTTTTGAGTATTTAAATCCCAAGCATGGTATCTTCCTGGAAAACCGACAATACGGTCTCTATGTTCACGCCAAACACGAAAACCAAATAAAATTTCATCATGTCTTAAATGAGCATCATCATCAACTGATAATACGGCCTCAGTTTGTAAATTTTCTAATGGTAAAAATCGGTTGTTCAAAGAATTTCTTGCAGCTTTGATTATGTGTAGAGGTGCTCCTATATCTGGCCAATGTAATTCTGGACTAGGAGGTTTTGGTGAATTCCATACTACTACAACTGAATTTAAATAAGGTAAACCTCTTAATCTTGCTATTGAATCCAGCAGAACTTGTTCACGTTCATATGTCAGCAGCAAAACTGTAAACTGCTCTCTGGGATTGTTACCACCTAATGCTTCTGAAAATTCTTTTCCTGCACCTGAAATTAATTACAGATAAAATATGCTCATTTTAATTATTAATTAGTAATAGTATTTACTTAGGAAAGATGTTATTTTCTTATAGCACCATTTACCTCTTTCTTTTTTCAAACATGTGATTTGAAAAGTATTATCATAAATATCTTTCATAAATTATAATTTAAGTTATTTAGTTTCATACCTCCCTGTCCTTGACCAATAGGCCTAAATCCACGTCCGGAACCATCAAATTTTGCATCACTTGGTAATAACGGATCCATGGGTAAAGCAGGATACAATCTAAATGGATCACCCCAATCATTCCAAATTTCATGCCCTTGAGTTAATAATAAACTGTAATTTCTTTTAAATGAAGGACTATTATATGGTGGCTCTAAAGGTCCTAAACTTTCATCCTGCTCAGTGTCTAAACCAACTATTACTTGAATTGGTTGAAAAGTTTCATTAAAAACTGATATAGCCGCTACAGTATCTACTGGCAGTGGTGGTATATTCAACCGATCTCTCAAAACGGCAACAACTGTATCTAAAGTACTTTGGACTGATGCTAAATATCTTTCCCATATTAATCTACCTTGCCTTCTAAATAATAAAATATCATTATCTGGTATAGTGCGCAATAAAAAGTGCAATTCTGTTACTCTAGCTCGTGGAAGGAATATACACACTCTCTTCCATTGTATCACCTCATCATATGCTAAAATAATTTGATCGCCACCTAAAATAACTGGAATAGCACCAGACCGTAAAGCTTCGTAAACTCTTGCTTGTAATAAAGTTGTTGAAATTAAATCCGAAGTTCCTGGAGCAAAAATTAATGTAAAAGTTGATTCTTTTAATATGGCACGTCTAGAACTATCAGTTCCACATAATCCCCAATCTTGAGGACCCGCATTTAAATTATCATCACTAGCAGGTATACATTCAAATTCAAAGAAAAATTTATCCGAAGTTGTACCTCTTGTCATTTCTTTTAAATGATCTACTATGAATTTATCTAATTCGGTGTACTGCAAAACTTTTTCTGAATCAGAATCATCATTTGCATAATTGGCAGTAGATTGATATTTTGAATTTATTTTCATTTCTCCTTGAAAGGAGAGTAGGTATTTCCTTCTTGCCGGAAGCATTCTTGAACATTCTTGCCATACATCACCTCCAGGTGGCCCCAAAACGGGTGAAACGATTAGGTCAAAACCAGGACGAAAGAGTTGATAAGTAAAGGTGGATTGTACTAAAATTGCTCTTCCTAAAAAATAAAAATATTATTAATAATTAATCTTCTTTCATTCTGAGATTTAAGAGGTAGTACGATATTAATTATAAAATTCAATTTTGAAATTTAACATATGCAACCAAATATACATCCATCAGAACTTTAATCATTATATTTAATACATATTCTATAATGAAGCAAACATTTTTATGCAGTTATAATTAAAAATTTAACTGGTTGGGAATGCTTAGGAGTATTATCAAAACGAAGGCGGTAACAATATTCCTTCTCATCCCCTCCGCTTTGCTAACATTTTAAATTACATTGAAATGGTTACGGGATTCATTTTATTTTTATAGGTTGCCATACATCAACAACAAGTTTCGTTACCGAGCTGTTGGGTGGATGACGGATAACATAACCTTGTAGCCATCTAAATCATCATTACAAAAAAATAATTGATTAAAAATCGTATTTTCTAATTTTTTTTTAATAAGACATACACTTTCCGCACGTGGGAAGCCGAAGGTCGTGAGTTCGAGACATGCCAGGATTGGATTCTTTATCTTTAATTTCATCCGAAAATTTGTATTTAAATCTCAGAAGTAGTAGTAGAAGCGAGAAGTAAGGACGGTAGGTTGTATGCGTTAGAAAGAGGTCGAATAAGAGAAAATTTGAATTATCGTCGATTTTTATTAAAAATTTTCCTACAATTTTTTTTCTTCAATCAGAGATGAGGTTATGTATATCATCTTCAACACAGCAACACAACGTAATTTACGTTTCTTCAACTTTACATTAGAGCAAGAAAATCACTCACTTTGTATGTATAAATGTATAGGTATGGTTCAATTTATTGCAATCATAGCAAAATATGTTGACATTTGTTTAAAAATAAACTAATACGATTCCTAGCAAGATTTTACACGATAGAAAAAAACAGTTTCACAAAAAAAATTATTTACGTGGTGTTGCTGTTTAGACGTCAATATATATATGTTATACATGCAAAATATAGAAAATTTGATTGTTTTATATTTAATTACAACTATTTAGATGAATAAATTAAGATTTTCAATAAGTACCTGTATCTATAGAAGAAAATAAATCGCCAGCTGCAGCAGAAAGATCTCTACGGGCTAAATTCAATAAAACATGATTCCTACCATCTCCTCCCCAATACGGCAATCGCTTCAAAGCCCTTGAATCTAACGGTGGCAAATTCATATGATTACCAACATTCTCGCTAACATCATCCATATCTTTCAGCGCCTCTCCAACTAATACCAGAAAAACACAAGCCTCTTTAGGATCATTAGTTAAATGTGGATTATACCCTAATACTTGTTTCAAAGTTGTTTTTAAGAACCCGTCCACATCCCATCCTTCATTCATAACTGGATACTGATCAGGATCATAAAGGTACACAGGAAAACTGGAGGTCAAGGAACATCTGGAATGATCAAAACATGAATACATTCTACAAAATTTTGCAGAATTTCTAGAAATTGGGGGATAAGAGAAAGGAATTTCATTAATTGTTAACCGACGGGGTAAAGCTAATTCAGGGGTGTTTTGTTGTAATGCTTCTCTTTGCGCTACCTGAGCTTGTTCCACGGATATTTTCAATCTATTTAATTCGGTTTGTTGATGCAACAATTCTGCTTTTAATTGTGTTATATTCCGAGAATATGCTTGTATTTCTAATTGTAATTTCTGCCGCTTATACTCCATTTCACGTAATTCCCTCGATACGGATCCTTTAATCCGGTATAATTCCTTAATACGTATTTGCAGGTCTGCATTTTGAAATTGCCCAGTTTCTTCTGGAAGATCCAGATGAGAATGTGCATCGTGTATTATATTATTCGGATCTTTCTCATAATTCCAGAGATAGTTGTGCGTAATTATTGTAACTGCGACTAATGATATTATTACGAGTGTAATTATTTTTGTTAATTTTACGTGTATAAGCCTTTGGCAAAATTCTCGGTTTAATAATTCACGAATATTTACCATTTTAGATGTTTTCGTAAACATAACCTCTAAATTGGAGATTTAAAGAATCTTTTAAATCTTTTTAAACTTATTAACCACATCATGTTCAATTTATAATCAGCCACTTTATTCCATTGTAAACCAGAATCACATATTGTTAAATTTTAGTATTGTGGAACTGTACGATTTTTAAATTTTTGCAGAGCATCGTAATCCCACGCCCCACTCCTTCCGTCAGCACACGTTCTACTAGAAGTAGTATTGTCTACAGAGACAATCCTTGTCTCTGATTGTCTATGACTAGAATGTAGAAGACAAACCAGACAATTGGGATCATTATCTTATGATTGTGATATTAGATGATTAGACGATTTAAATCGTTTAAAATGCGTGAAGCAGGTGCTTGAAATAATTGTTTAAGTTGAAATTATTATCCAGATCACAAATTACATTTTTGTTGTATGTGTGAAAAGACATGTTTAGGAATAAAATTTAAATGTATCTCTTACAGAATCATTAAAATAATTGGACAATTTGTTTAATTAATAAAGTTAAAATTCCGCGACTAGAAAAGTTTTTTGGAGATTCATGCTATATATTAATTTACTTTTTTGTAGATATTCATGTTTCACACAGATGATTCGACACTTGTATTCTAAGATTATTGGTTTTTCTTTATATTTGATTCGTTATTATTTCAAAATCTCAAGTAGGCAGAGATTATCTTCTTATTTTGAAGGTCAAATGGGTAAAAATCTTATCAAGACTTGAATCAAATCCAGAGGCCTCTTAAATCCTTATTTTCTCTTCTAATACCAATAAAGTTGTCAAAAAGTTTGAATCCATTTTCTTGACAAATACTACCCAGCATATTGTGTAACCTCAATATTAAAAAAAATTATTTATATGCAAAAGTATGTACCACCACCCCTCCAAATACCATTTTACTCTAAAAACAATGTTCAGTTGAAATAATCAAAATAAATTTTAAAATCACAAGAAAATATGTTATTTTACATTATTTTTAGGGTAAAAAGATATTTTTCTATTTTTGGAGGCGTGGTGGTTCTTACTTTTTGATTATAATTTTTTTTTTTTGAAAATTTGTTATTATGTTATGTTATTTGGCCCAATAAAATATTGTTAATCATACGTAAGGTGACCAGATTTTGAAAATGGAAAAGTACTATGAACACTTCAGAAAAAAAAAATTTTACCACTTTTCATGAATAATATTATTGACGACCATTTTTTTTTTAGTTCTTCTATAAAGTTAGCACTTTTCATGCATATATTAACGATGCTCTTTCAATTATTTTTTTAAACTTTCCTTATTATTAATCCAAAAGCAGTACAAACAGTACTTTTCAACGATATACAGTAGAAAAGCAGTTTCACTCTTTATATATTTTCTACTTATGATATGAAATATTTTTAAAAATGATAAAATAAATTATTTAAACATACTTGGAAAGTATAGGCAGTGGAAAGAATTTTGAATTTATTTTAATTGGACAAAATACTCATTGCATATAAGAAAAACGTAGTTGCTAAAATTATAATCCACATATTGAAATACATCATGCAATACTTGTAGAATCGACAAAATGAATTAATTAAAATTAAAATTATTTTTATAATGTTCGATGTTTCTAATTTTATTTTATTTCCATATATTAATTCTCTTTATAAATCAAAATTTGCTTTAAGTAAGCGGAATTGTTTAAAAGAGTGTTAAAAATCTTTTTGTTTTTTTAATTTTTATTTTACAAGTTAATATTTTTAGGTAACAATTTTTTATCTCAACATTTTGAGGTTCTAGGATTTCCTCCATTGACTTTTTCAATCGATGTCAGTTATATAACAAAAACCTATTCCTTCACAATAACAAACATCACATTCATTACGGTATTCACCTTCAACATCACAATTTTCGGTATAAGAGAGACCTTAAAAAAATATTAAAAGTTATGAATATTAAGCTCTAATTAAGTATAAACAAACATTGGAAAAAGTATAGGTTATTCACTCTATAAATACTCATCTTGTCTCTGAAGATTCTGGCAATATTGTTTAATAAAATTTCATTTCATACCTTAACCTAATGATGTTAAACAACACATTAATACCTGTTTTAGGATTTGTAGAGATTGAAAAAAAATAACATGAAAATGTACATATTTCTGCACCATCTTTACAATAGCACCAATAAGTATTGTAAGGTTCTACTTTAATAACTTCTCGATGTGGGATGCATTTTCCGTTGGAATCAATTAAATGTCCATCTTCTGAAAATTTTGCATTATTTTACATTAAATATATATAAATAAAAATAATAAACTTCTCGCTTTATGGAATTCTCTAGAAGTTAATAATTTAAGGAGGAAATAAATATAGAGAAGAAAGTTTTTCATTTAGTTCATTAAATTTTCCACACCTTAACCTAAAAATAGAAGGAAAATACTTACCTACATACAAAGCAATAAGCCTCGGTGTTCCTTTCGTAGAACATTGTTTCTTTGTACATTTTTGTCTACCCTCAAAACAATAACAATAATTACAACCATCAAAATATTTTCCTTCGGCTTTACATTTTCCATTTTTATCTAAAATTGTGCTTAAACCTGGAAGAATTGTATAAATCTCTTACTTTCCCAAAAAGGAAAAAACATTAATTTACCTTCTACCGGTAAAGTATCATCAAAATTTTGCCCTTCACCTTCACTACAAATCATCTCTCCATGTCTTCCATTTGAACATGAACAGAAAAATGGGTGATCCTGGCAAGTTTCATTTTGAGCCCCGCAAATTGGATTTTGAGTTTCTACGAAATAATAATACCATAAAATTTTAGTACTAAATAGGATGCGTACATCATATAGAAAGTTAA
This sequence comes from Coproporus ventriculus, assembly GCA_027574865.2. NCBI lineage: Eukaryota > Metazoa > Arthropoda > Insecta > Coleoptera > Staphylinidae > Coproporus > Coproporus ventriculus. The sequence goes on along the minus strand of JAODAH020012540.1, from coordinate 15,499 downwards.
TTTGTATTTGATATGAATAAAATACAATGTAAAATGAAATTCAAAACACGAAACATAATTTTTCTACGTTATACTTATTGTCTTATATATTATGTTAACACCAGAACCTTCCTTTTTGCTTACCATTGAGCGGTTGTTCAAATACGCAATTTCTACTATCAAAATACTACTGCTACCATAAATATTTTATTTCTTAACATTTTTTCATATATTTAATAACTTCATACTCTTTGATATTTTTAAATTCTTTCAAACTTGTTCAAATTATTTCGTTACGCCATGAAAAGAAAATTATCCTTATTGTATTAGTACCCATTTATGTATATAATTATTTGATTTTAAAATACGGGTATATTAAATACTGCATAATTAAAAAATTATTTTTTATATTACCTGACTTAACTGTAGTTGATAATGAAGCAGCTATAACTGAAAAAGAATATATAATTTATTAATAAATAAAAATAAAGTGAGTTTTAAGAATAGCAAAAGAGGCTTATAAATTTAAGGTTTTTAATATACTGAATTGAAATTGAAGGCGAAATAAGAACAAATAAAAAATATTTGCTTAAACTTTCAAATTTCAATACTTTACCTACCTTCAGACTGCATTGAAAAGAAACCAATACCACCAACAAAGAAAATTAAAAAATTCATCTTGACAAATTTTAAACGAAGAAAATTATTGAACTTACTTTATTTATTTAACTTGTAAATTAATGGACTTAACTCTTTATATATTTTTTGCTTGTGGAATGGAATGTTTGAAATGATGATTAAAATAAATACTTAAAAATACTTGCAAAATATAAATAGTAGAAAGAATTTTAAATGTTTTAATTGGACAAAATACTTTAAACAAGGCTTAGTACGTAGCATCCTCACTTTTTCCTCACTGGATTCTCACTTCAAATCTTAAATGTGAAAATAAGGAATTAATTTCATTCCGAAGATTAAAAGATCACTTATGCTTAGAGTAAGTATTTTAAGCAAAAAGAAACTTTTAACAATGCTCTTGAAAATTTGTGCAGTAAAACTTCGAAATATTTTCCAGGAAAAATCTGGTCACTTTACCTTTACACGCTGACTTCAGCAAAAAAATCATTGCATCAAAGAGAATCTACACAAGATCCGGCTTGCTTCCATGAATTGCCTGATCAAAATAAAATTATTGTAAAAATACCTATTTTTGAGATCTTGAAAAGAATTTTTATTGTCTAAGGATAGATTCAAAGAAAACATATTGAAGTGTCGTTATTAAAGGGTTAGCTGGTAATAAAATATTTAAAACCGAAACAATTTTGATTGATTGAATACGAAGTTTGGTTTGAAAAACTAAACTAAGAGAAAACAAGAAATTCTGTTGCTCTTTTGCATAATTAATATATGATTTTATGACAATTAATAATTAGAAAAATTAAACATTTTTTGTTTAAAAATAATTTTAGTGGGTTCAGTATCCCGCCCCTAAAGTCCCTAGATTTAAATTTTTTTTTTTTTATTTAAATCTAGTGACTTTATCCCCCGCCCCGCCTATTCAGCGCCATCTATATTTCATTGAGTTCACCTATGATAACTTTAAAAATCTTTTATGTAGCAAATTTTTTACTTTAGAATCTATAAGTAGAGAATTTATCGAATATTTTCCTTTTTTTGTTTTAAAAGAATCGGTTTCGTTATGCGACCAAAGTTCAATTGTGCTTGGCTATTGGGTGCGCAATGTTTCAAAAGTGGTGGGGCGATTCTGCATTGAATGGCGCGAATTTGAAATGTACCAGTAGCGCAGTTATTTCTTCGTATAATTACTTGATAGCTACATGTTCATGATATCCTGCACACCTTTGAATCTTTAAGCGTGCAGGATATCAACGGAAGCGCTCTCGGAAATTTAATTTTGAATGCGCGGACATGTGTGGTTGGGTTGGCTAACCTGTTAGAGTCGATGTCCGTTGAAGTCTTTTAAATCAAATCGGCATTCAAACATTAACCGTCATTTCAAGTTTTAACGTGTGTCATTTTAAATTATTTTATTATAAAAACGTAATTGTGTTTGTTTTAATCGTAAAGTTTTAAAATGTTTTTTCAAGTAAATCTAAGTAGTCATATTATTTCTCTATTTTTACGTATTATATTTTTAGGTTAACTTTTCCCCCGCACAAAAGGTAAAAAAACCCAAAGAAATTAAACTTCCAGAAGAAGAGGTGGCGGTTTTATCTCTGGCACCGTTTACAGCAACGCCGAAGTTATTTTTTGAAAATGTAGCACTTGGGGAAACCATTACAAAAAAATTGTTGATTAGAAACCCTACAAAATGTGATATGGAGGTAAGTTGCACAACATTAATTTCTTTAATAATCTAAAAATTCAATAATTGAAATTAAAACATGATGGTTTTAATTTTGAAATTTTTTTAGTAAAATGTTCCGAATTCCAAAATTTTGATTGTTTTTTTTTGTACTCTATAAAATGTGAAATTTCCTCTTTAAATCATTTACCTTGTAATGTTTCCTTTATGGGGCATTTCTATATAAGTTGAGCTAATATATTGGTTGTCAAGATGGCTACCTTGAATGAGTTAGCTCAGTAGATAGATAAAAGTTGAGGGGCAAGATTGGAATTGTGTGAAAATACAACCTCACCACTACATAGGTTGCGCATGTATGCATGCAGTACCTAAGAGACATCTTAAAATGATGTTGATAAACTGAAATAGAATTTAATTTATGATTTTGCTGGTACTCTAGGCTGTAAACTGTGGGAAAGGCCAAATAACGAAAAATTTTATAGCAGGCGGAACCTAAATATTTTTTTTGCACGTTATTCTATGGACACCAATAGTTATTCATAAGTAGATCACTACCACGTACTTCCTTTACTCCCAAAATTCCCGATTTCTACCTTAAAATATTAAATGTTATTTGATTTAATAAAAACGGAAAATGGTATCTAGTGAGTTTTGGGTTGTAGATCACGAATCTTGAGTCACCAACTCAGCAAAAAGATGACATTTAGATGTCTTAAAGTCATTTATTACAAACGAAAGACTTATGTATGATTTACTATAAGACGTCTAATGCATATTGTTAACAGTCGTCTTACAGATGACATTCAGACGTCTTACGGATGTCTTATAGCTGTCTTAAAATACGTTTAAATGTTGTCTTATAGATAACCTTATACTAGTGGATTAAAGGATGTTTAAATGTCTTGTTAAATCATTTTTTTTCTTTATTCAATACAAATACCCATGTAATATAAGTTTAAATGTTCATTTTGAGTTCAAGCAATTCACTGATTTATGTTGGTATTTTCCAAAAACATTGAAACAAGTTTATTACAATGTGGTTATAAGTTCGTAGGTAATATTTGACAATTATTTTGCCTGAGAATTGCTTCTACGACTTATAATTTTTTATTGTGCCGTGGGTCAGAATGGCCATGCCTACGGATTTTCGCTAATTCTAGGGAGATGTTTCATGATCTAGGGAAAAAGGGATTTTGTTTTTTTTTGCCAAATCTAGGAATATTTAAAAAATTTTTAACCTCATTTTTGATGATGTTATATCGCTGGGTGATACGAAAACTAACAAAACTCACATGTCCTACGAAAAGTAACAAAACATCAATTTCTAATGAAAACCAACGTTTTTTATATTTTTTGTCATATTTCAATGAAAAATAACAAATTTGAATATTTTTTAATAGTAATTAAGTATTTTAAATAATTTTGTGAGGATTTATTTTGTTTAATTAACTAATAATAAACGTTAGTTTCTTAGTAAAAAAAAAAAAACAGTGTAGGAGGGAAAAAAAAATTACAAAATTAAGAAAGTTGTTAGTTTTCGTCAGGAATTTTAAAAGTTGCTATTTTTTTTTTTTTTTTTGATAAAAATCACAAGATGTTACTTTTCGTAGGACATCTGAGTTTTGTTAGTTTTCAAAAATTCACAAGGGACTACAAACTGATTTGTATCGTATGTTTTATATCATAAATGATTGGCTGAACCTTCAAGAATCGAATAAAACAAAAATCATTAAAATATCTTGAATAATTTACGAGATATATATTTTTAAATGAACCTTTAAAATCACAATTTTTTGAAGAAATAATTGAATATCTCAAAATATATCAAAGATACATTATGACAATTATAGTGCATTAGGCTCAGAATTTAATGTAGAACTCAGAAATGAAATCATAAATGATAGTTGCATTCGAATACTATTTTTCATTTGCAAATGAATTTAAAGCAGTGAAAGATGTAATTAAAATTTTTAACTAAAAATATTTTCTTGCATTTTTTTCAGATTTCTTTAACACAAATCCCTCCAGAAGAAAGAATGGTATCATTTAGTTGGAAACAAACTTGTATTCCTAGAGAAAGTGAAATTTTATTGGAAATTCAGTGGCACGCTATAAAAGAAGGTGCATGGCGTGATACATTGTTGCTCGAAGGTCAACATATGATAAAGAAAAATATTTCAATTGTTTTCAAATCTATCCAAACAAAGGTACTAATTAATTATTTCGAACATATTTTGCACTTCATTAAATTTTTGTTGCAGAAATCAAAAAAGCAACCGGTGAAGAAAACCTCACTGCCCAGGAAACCAACATTCCCAGCCGCTCGCAAAATTTCACCCATTAAAAAAGTGAAGAAATCACCTAAAAGGCCAGTTTTACAACCTAATATTTTTTCAATTCCAAAAATAATTATATCACCTACAAACCGTCGTGAAACATACAACATAATAGAAAAAGAGAATTTTCAACCACTCTCTAATCACACACGACCAAAAAATTCTCTTTTAAATGTAAAGTATGAACAAGAAAATTCTTTTGACCTTAGTGGTTATAAAGCTGCAACTTCATTGCCTGTACCATGTTTAAGTAGTACACCTTCAATAGAAGATAGAATTCAAAATTTTGAAAAAGAAAATTTTGATGATTCACTTGAAAATATATTAACACTCAGCTCACAAACTTACGTAAAAAATTGTAGTTTTGAAACATACGTTAAACACAACGTTAGCGGAGCAACGTACATTAAAGGAAATACTAGTTCAGGTACATATATAAAGGATAGCTCCATAGGTAATATAGCTTCTCTAGAACTTAGCACTGTGATTCCCGAATCAAATGAAAGTTCTGATCATATTTCAAAAGAACTTCTTTCACCTATTTTAAAAGATTCAGCTAAAAATATCATAGAAGCCAATTTATGGTCAAATAGTAAAAAGATTGTTTTAGAAAATAAACTCCCAGATCATTTTAATCGAAAACGTAAATCTGATACTACGTATCAAGCCTCACCTCCTAAACGAGTAAATTTTTCTTCTTCAAAATTAGATGATATATGTTTATCGAAGAATACATCCCGTACAAAAATATCTAAAGTATCAAAAAATTTGAACCTCAAACAATTTATCGAAAATTCAAAGATGAAAAGAAAAGCTAAAGAAGAATCTGTTGTTTTACACAATCCAGAAGATTTTCTTCAAATTGTAACTAATCCTTATATCTTAGCTACAACAAATGATGTGGATCCATTCATGTCTGCTACTTTATACCTTGAACCGCGTTGGGTTGACCAACAGGAATTTCGATTTAAAAAATTATTAAATGCTTTATTAACTCCACCAGATGATTTAAATACCGTTGCGAAACATCCTGTGGATGTAGCAAAATTATGGCAAGAATGTCAAAAGCAAGAAGTATGTAAAGTTCTTACAAATGATGAGATTTCCGATAAACATGTTAGTAGCAGATTAAATGTAATTCGGAAAAGTGCTCAACATTTATTTAAATCGCCGCAAATTTCCGAAGTTCTGTATAAATGTGTTAATACCATCGAAAATGGAAAATTATCGATCCGTAAAGATAGGGATGTGCATTTAGATAAATTAATAATGCAAGAAATTATATCCTTGTTTTTGAGTTATAATCCAATTTGGTTACGAATCGGCTTGGAAACTGTTTTTGGTGCTCCAATCCTATTAAAATCAAATTCAGATATATTCGGGATTGTTAGCTTTCTATCAAAAAATTATTTTAAAGATCCATATTTATTAAGAAAATATAAAACCGTGTATCATGAAAAATATTCTATTGATATAAAGAAACATATTTTGAAGAAGTTTTTAATGTTTGTCTATTTTTTGGATCGGGCGAAATTGGAGAAATTAATTCCGTACGATCCGTGCTTATTCTGTAAAAATTCTCCTATTAAAGAAAGCAAAGAAATTATTTTAAAATTTTCACGTGATGTTTTATCATCAATGGGAGATATTACAAAATTTCTTCGATTAATTGGTTACACAGTCGAATTCAAACAGTTATACATTGATGAATATGAATATACAATTGATAATCTCGGAGTGGATTTACGTGATGGAGTACGTTTAACAAGAATCATGGAAATTATACTTTTAGAGAATAATTTAATGAAAAATCTTCGAGTACCTGCTATTTCACGTTTACAAAAGATACATAACATGAAAATTGTATTCGATTCATTGCAACAAGCAGGATATGAAATTTTGCATGATATTTCTGCGAAGGATATAGTGGACGGCCATAAAGAAAAAACACTTTCATTTTTATGGCAAATTATTTATAAATTTCAAGCCCCTAGATTTATAAAAGCTGTTAGTACTATTCAAAAATGGTGGAGGAGTTTCCCCGTGATGTTAAAGCGACGCATATTGAATAAAACTTATCAATGTAAAATCAACGCTGTTAGAAAGATTGAATCTTGGTATAAACGAATGAAAACGATCACTTTATTTAAACATTTTAAAATAGCGTTGCAACAATATTTATTGGAATTAAAAAGAAATCGTTCGGCAATTAAAATTCAATCATATTATCGAATGTACAAGCAAAGAACCATGTATAAACAAATTGTAAAATCGATAATTTTAATACAAACATACTCTCAAAAATGGTTGTTCAAATTGAATCACTACAAAAGAGTTTCTGCCGCTATAAAAATTCAGGCATTCATAAGATCGTTTTTAGTCAGAAGAAACTTCTTAAAATTAAAAGGAGCTGTCACTTTAATTCAAGAAAAATATCGAGGATACAAACAAATGAAATTATGGGCAGATAAATTCCAAAAAATCAAATCCTCAGCATTATTTATTCAAAGAAAATATCGTGCTAATAAAATGATGAAAGAGGAACGTGGTAAATTTATGAAACTAAAAGCTTCCAGTATTTTTATACAACGTAAAGTCCGTGGGAAACTTGCTATGAAGATTGAACGAGAGAAATATCTTTCGATTAAACATTCTGTATTTATAATAGAATCTTATTATATAACTTATCGAATTCGAAGAGATTATCTCAATCTGAAAAATTCTGTTATTACAATACAAAATCAATTCAGAGCTAACAAATTAATGCAAAATCAACGATATGAATATGTCGCTCTTAAAAATGCTTGTATGCTCCTTCAGGAGAGATTTAGAGCTCATTTATTAATGAAAGAAGAGTACAATAGATATAATACACTCAAACAACATGTAATTTCAATTCAACAGAAATACCGTGCTAAAATATCAATGAAGAAAGATCGAAATAATTTTATAAATTACAGAAATTGTTTAGTAAAGATGCAACAAAGATTCCGGGCTAATAAAGCTATGAAAATACAAAGACAAATCTATTTGAATGATATTAGAAAGATTTATTGGATTCAACAGAAATTCAAAGCCAAATTGGCTATGAAAAAAGCGAAGACGGAATTTTGTTCTTTACAAAAAGCTGTACTTACTGTGCAAAGAAAATTACGTGCAAATTTGGCAATGCGAAAATGCCGAGATCAATTTGTTGAATTAAAAGAAAATGTAATTCGAATGCAAAATCGATTTAGAGCTAATAAATTAATGGAAAGGCAAAGAAATGAATTTTTAAATCTGAGAAAAGTTGTTATTACCATACAAAGACGTCTTAGAGCAAAGAAAATTATGGAAAAAGAACGCGATCAGTATAGAAATACCAAAACATATGTCATAAAAGTTCAAAGATTATTTAGAGCAAAATTGTTAATGCAAAAAGAACGTATGAATTATTTAAATACCCGACAAAAAATTATTAGCATTCAAAGAAAAATTCGAGCTAATCAAGCAATGAAAAAACAAAGAGGGCAATACTTAAAAATTCGTAATGCAGCCATTAAAATTCAACAAAGATTCAGGGCGTATTTACAAATGAAAGAGCAAAGGAAACAATACACAGAATTTAGAAACGTTGTAATTTTCATTCAAAATAAATACAAAGCCAAGATATTAATGAATGAACAAAGAAAAAATTATTTATCTTTACGAAATTCAGCAAAAATCATCCAAAGTAAATTTAGGGCTAAAAAATTAATGGAACAGAAACGTATGGAATTTGTAGAATTGAAAAAGGCTGTTTTATGTATTCAATCAAAATACCGTGCTATAAAATTGATGCAAGAAGCTAGAAATAACTATCTGAGAGTTTTAAAAGCTGTATCAATTATTCAAACTTGCTTTACAGCATATCTAGAGATGAAAAAACAGCGTACAAAATATTTACAACTTAAAAATTCTACAATCCACATTCAAAGGCGGTTTAGAGCTAATATCCTTATGAAGAAAGAAGCCAAAGAATATTCAAAACTACGTCAATCTGCTATTTTTATTCAAAGTCGATTCAGAATGATCCGTGCAAAGAAAAATTATCAAGCTCTTCGTAAAGCCGCAATTACAATCCAAAGACGGTTTAGAGCCCAACAAATGATGAAAAAAGAAAGAGCAAAATATTTGCAACTTAAAAATGCTACAACGGTTATACAGACACGATACAGGGCAAAGCAGCTCATGCAGATGGAGACACATAATTATAAAATCCTGCGTATTTCTACTATTACAATACAAAGTTGGTTTAGAATGATTTGTGCAAAACAACAGTATCAAAAAATGCGTAATGCTTGTCTTACAATTCAAAGATGGTTTAGAGCACAGAAAATGATGCAAATTGAAAGAAAAAATTACTGCAAATTAAAAGACTCTGCTGTATTAATTCAAAGACGATTTAGATCATACCAATTAATGAAGAAGGATCAGACTAACTACAATTTAATTAGAAAATCTATTATTGCTATTCAAAGTAACTTTAAAAGAACTCGTGCTGTAAAGAACTTCAAAGAAAAGATCAAAGCCATTTCAACAATCCAAACATATTTTCGAGCATGGCTTATGATGAAAGAACAAAGGAAAAATTATTTATTACAAAAAAATTGTGCTGTTATTATTCAAAGACGTTTCCGAGCAAATCTTTTAATGAAGAAAGAAACAGAAAATTATCAAATACTAAGAAAAGCAGTTATATTCATACAAAATCGTTTTAGAGCTAATTGTGCAATGAAAAGGCAAAGCTATAAGTACAATTTATTGAAACAAGCAGCTATCTTCATTCAAAATAAGTATAAAGCTAAGCGTAAAGCTAAAACACAAAGAGCAGAATTTTTAAAACAAAAAGAAGCTACTATTTTTATTCAAAGGAAATTCCGAGCAAAGAAAGCTATGATCGAAGCTAAAGAAAATTATGATTCCATCAAGAAGTCTGCCTTAATTATACAAACTCGCTTTAGAGCATATCTCTTGATGAAATCGCAACAGGCACATTTTAGATGTATAAAAAATTCTACGATTGTCATACAAAGAAAATTAAGAGCAACTTTATTAATGAGAACTCAATTACATGAATATCAATCTAAAAGGAATGCTACAATTATTTTGCAAAAGCGGTTTAGAGCTAATTGCTTAATGAAAAGGACAAGAAGAGAATTTTTAGCTACAAAAGAAGCTTGTGTTTTAATACAAAGACGGTTTAGGGCTAATGGTTTAATGGAGGAAATGCGGATGAAATATTTAATTTTAAGGAAAAGTGTTATTTTAATTCAGAAATGGTACAGAAGCATTTTATTGATGCAAAGAGAGAGAACAATATTTAAAGAAAAATTGAAAACTGTATTAGGTGTACAGAAGTATGGTAGAGGTTATCTCACAAGAAAACTTTGTAAAGAATTGATGGATCCCGTTTTGGTTGAACAAAGAAGATTGGTTAAACTACGACAGATTAGTGCTACAAGAATTCAGGTAACTTTTTAATTTTTTTTATCGGCATATTGCTTTTTCTCTTGTTATGAAAAACATTGTTTCTCCTTTTAATCTTTTCTTTAAAGATCCATCTTGTTGCATTGTTACTTTATTTACTTCTTTGTTCTAGGCTTTATGGAAAGGTTACCTCACAAGGAAAGATAGTCAAAATGAACTTAAAAAAATACGAAGACGAGTAGAAGTTGTAAATCAAAATGCTAAAGCTGAGCAAACTTTGCGCAATAGAGTAGATGAAGCTTTGATTATAATTTTAAACAACGATTCTTCTCGCTTAATTCGTGCTTTATCTGATATAGGTAAATATGGCATAATGATTCGTTAAAAACCCATTTTTATGATTTTTCTTTTTAGAATTCATAACTAGGCGCTGTAAAGATACTTGTAACCGCTTAGGCGATGTATTAAACAGTGTTATGTACGCAATAATTCTAACACCTGGTCGTTCAGCACCTAATCTGGAAGCTAGTACTTTTGCAGCAAGCTGTATTATAAATTTTGCAAAAATCCCAGAAACATTAAAAAATACTTGGAATCCTGACAGTCTCGACGGATTAATTAAAATAATGGGGCATTGTTGTGATAAGGAAGGATTATTATTTCCATACCTCTGCACTTTATTATATATTTTTGGTAACAATAAGGAATATAAACAAGTAATTTGTAACATACCAAAACTGAATCATCGTTTAAGTAAAATGGGAATTTTAATTGAAAGAAAACAAAACATGATTCAGAATAACAAATATAAAATTCAACAATCACTATTTTGTAAATATACAAATCTACCTTTGCCATATTTAAAACCCGATTGGGGTTTTGATTTTAAAAGCAAACCTCGAACATTTACAAATTCTGTGCACGCTATTAAAGTAATTATATCTCTTTTTAATGCTAGTTAAGTATTGTTTTAAGATAAGTTTTGTATATTTTTTGTATTAATTATAAAGGCTGTGAAATAATTTTGCCATCTTAGAACCTTGATATTTATTTTTTTATATTAATAAAACTCTGAATTTGAATTTTATAGATATTTGTTTGGGTCAACGAGTTTTTATTCCTTAGTGCAAATCTTGTTGAAAGTTTGAATTTTGAAAATGAATTTTTTTCTACCTTATTATCGAAATAAATTTTTTTTATACATCCAAACTAATTCTGAAATAATCATTTGAGTTTCGAGACAGAATTACTGCTATTTATTGTTTTGAAATTAGTATTAAATAAATGTAGACAAATATAATGTCCATGAGTGACATGCGTGATATTACATCTCTTTATAAATGAAATTTTCTTTATACTACCAAGACTTTAATTTTAATTTTACAAATTAATACAATTTATTTTAAACGATTTTTTAATGGTGATTTTTACCACAACCCTTTGAAGTAGATTTTCCTCCATTACCATTTTTACATTCGGAATTTGTTATATAACAATAGCCTATATATCCATCATTACAATAGCAAAAATCACATTCATTATGGTATGGACCATCACCTTCACATTTTTCTGTATAGGAAGGTCCTCCTGGAAAAAAAAATTAAAAAGTCATGAATATCTTAAAACAAAATATAAAATAATTTCATTGTTAATTAGATGTCTATAAAGTTAAAATATTCCCTACTCCGAAAAATAATCGAATGAAAAATAATAAACTACATGAATTTTTATAAGGTAGGCAACCAAAAGCACACATTCACCTCAAAGTAGTATAAGTAGTTACTTAAAATCTAGCAGATGCACTTGTTACGAAGCTAAGAAATCTTAAAATACTGAAAAAATAAAAATAATTTTTTTTATTCTTTCTACTATTTAGAGGCATAAGGAAATGGATAACTTTTTCTCTCAACATGTATTCAACTTGTGTTTGAAAATTCGACATTATTACCAGTAACATTGCAATTCATACGTCAGTCCAAAATCATGTTATTAAACAATACATAAATACCTGCTACAGGAATATCTTCAGACGGAAAGAAATAATCTCCAGCTAAGCACACTTCTTCACCATTTTCACAATAACACATATAAAAATAATAAGGGCCTTCGCTAAAAACTTCTCTATATGGTATGCATTTTCCTTTGGAATCGACTAAATTTCCTTCTTCTAAAAAATTTCTATTATTTTATATTTAATATAAATACATAAAATCAATAAACTTCTAACTTTAAGGGATTAACTAGAAATAAATAAAGGTTGTTTCAAAATTATCCAAGTTAAATTTTTCTGATAAACTGGTAGTAAAGGGATAAATTTCGAGAATGATTATTTTCCATTTGATCCCATAGTACGTTCTAAATTATTTTTGGAATCTTTATTTTTCAGATTTGGTGGGATAAATATCAAAAAAACCGAACCAAAAGAAGAACCGGAAATAGCTAAGCTTTACGTCTTCTTTCAATTATAATCAAATATAAACGTTATTTCAAAAGAAAAGTATTTTATCGTATATGAACGTTGTTATAAATGAAACATGAAGTTAATCGAAAATTTTTTAATAAGGATATTTAGACAAATAAAGATTCCTTTCGTATTAGAAAACAATGTTAGAAAGGAATTAGCAAACTGATTGAATAAATCACTAAAAGAATTATAGATAACTTTCTAAATTAAAGTCGCTTATACAAAATATTGGCCAATCCATTTAGAATTATCATACGTTAACCTACTAATAAAATACTTGCCTACATACAAAGCTATAAGCCTAGGTGTTCCTACGGTCGGACATTTGTGCTTTGTACATTTATGTCTACCAGCAAAGCAATAACAATAATTACATCCATCAAAATATGTACCTTCAGCTTTACATTTTCCATTTTTATCCAAAATTATGCTTAAACCTGAAAGAAATGTTTAAATCTCCTGTTTGATCATAAATTAAAAATATATAAATACTTTCTACCGGCAAATTCTTATCAAGTTTTGCCAATTCTCTGCAAACCATCTCTCCATATCTTCCATTCGAACATGTACAGGTCAATGAATGCCCATTATGCGCCTCGCAAATTTCATTTTGAGTTTCTACGAAAGAATGGTACCTTCTAGATATGAGTGCTTTAACATTTCGTTTACCGCTTTACAAAAACTATAGAGTGAACCGAATTTAAAATTTTGAAGTTTTATCGGCCAAAATCGTATTTTAGCGTTGATTTCAAATTATTTTAGCGCCAATTTCACTCATTTTGCTGAGAAAAAAGCCTTTTTATGTAGCTTTTATTGTATTAAGTTTAGTAGCAGTACATTTCTATACAACTTAATTCATTCATGTTAGGTGCATGGAAAAAGATTCAACAAAATAGAAATTCAATAAAATCAAATATTTCCATTCATTACAATTCATAGTACGTACCTGATGTAGTCATTAAAGCTGCTGGAGTTGTAGATATTGGAGTTGTATAAGCTGGAAAAGATTTAGATATCTTGATTAATTATAATCAAAAGAAGGAAACATAATCATACTTATATCAGGACAAGCTGAAGCTGTACATGTTGTAAATCCATTTTTACAACCGCACCAATTACACCCGTCAAAATAATATTCACCATTCGGACATTTTGTATCTAAAAAAAAAACCGTGAACAATCTTTTGTAAACTATTCATCAAATTTGAAATGCCATATTACAGCACGAATTGCATAAAATGTTAGTTTAGTTTAGAAAACGTTCTAAAGCTGGCCATAGACGCTCCAAATCTGCAAATTCGGAAATTTTGTGAAAATTGATGGATAAACGGCTTTTTGTCATGGAAATTTAGATCAATATGATACTTTGAAGCACCTATAATAAGGTGTTATTATACTAGTTTCAAAAAATGTTCAAATTTTTAAGTCTTTTGATTCGAATGAAAATTTTATAAAATTCATGGCAGGCTCGAATTGCTCGTTCAAGATAAAATATCTGATTTTCAGATTTTTAAACATTTGTTTGCGTCTTTACGAAAGCTTCTTAAAGCAGAAAATTGCGCAGAGTTAAAAAATGTGGTTTTGCTAAAAATTTATTTTACGTCTAAAAGTTGGGTTCAAAAAAACTAAAACTCTGGGATTTAATGCATCATTACATGCTGAATAATTATACCAAATTTGAAGACAATCGGCAGAATCAATCTAGAAGTCAATGCCGAATTGACACGAAATTAACTCTATTATAGCATTCGGCTCCTACAAAGTAAACCTTGTAATACAAAAATTTTAAAACGTGCATGCGTTTCACAAAAATATTATCAAGGAAATGTTTGGTGCTAAATTGTGATTCTTAAGTAAAAGGAAAAATATTGCAATGATTCTTCTTAAGCTGCCTAGTTTTTAGATAAAATATATTTAAAAAATGTATTAGTACATTACCTGACTGTACCGTAGTAGATATTGAAGTTGCAACTAAAAAAGAAGATGTAATTTATTAATGAATGAAAAATAAAGGAATTGAATTGAAATTGAAGGTGAAATATGAACAAAGAAACATTTGCTTAAAACCACAAAAGTCTACATACCTTCAGATTGTATTGTATAGAAACAAACAACACCAACAAGCATAATTAAAAAATTCATTACGATAAATTACAAACAAAGAAACTTATTCAAGTTTACTTTTATAACTAGTAACTTAACCGGCTCAACAATTTATCTATTTTTTACTTGTAGAATGAAATATTTTAAACGATAATAAAAATAAATATTTAAATATACTTAACAAGTATATTTAAATAAAAAAAAATTAAAAGTTAATAAAGAAACAGGGAAAAATTTATATTTTTTCATCATGAAAAATTCAGGTGAAATAATAAAATAAATAAAATTGTCTTTATTTTATCCTTGATAAGATAAAAGTAAAACATATTCTAAAAATTTGCATAATTTGCAAATTTTAAAATAACTAACATAAAAATTTAAACGAGGTAATTATAGCTATTTCTAAAAGGAAAATTTTCATATTCTGTTTAGAAAATATAATAACAACATACTTAAATTTATAACATCATCTCACACCAATGCCTTCAAAATATAAATAAACTGTAAAAAATATTAAGTACTTAAAAGTTACATTGTGATACTACAAAAAAAGCAAAGACAAACTAAGAATCCCAAAAAAAAAAGTTATAAAATGAAAGAAAATTTTAATCTATTAAAACATAAAGAATCTTTCGAAACTTGAATGGCAATATTTAAAGAAAAATCTGGAAGAAATTTGCTTGAAAATTATAAAAATTTCTGAAGATATTTAAAAAAGTATGGAGGGCTTTAGAAAAATGTTTTACGTTCCTTTTCTCGATGTTCTTGAACGTTCTTAACTAATTTTTTAATTTTAAACATAAAAATTTCAGTAAATCCTTTTTAAGTAATGTTTTTATTATT
>JAODAH020012502.1:0-60108 GCA_027574865.2 Coproporus ventriculus | reverse complement strand
GAACTATAAAATTAAAAATGGATTTTCTCGGCCATTTGAAGGATTTAGAAGCTACTTGTGGTCGAAATAGGTTCCTTGGAGTATTAGCTTTGCATTTCTGCCCTTAAAAACGAATTTAAAATTTTGAGATTTCGAAAAATTTCATGGACTAACCCCTTTGAACTTTTTTCGGGCAAAAATTAAAAATTTAAAAAATTACAAAATTAATGCTTTACTGCGTTAATGCATCTGTTAGCTACTGCGGAACCCATCCGGTGAATTTTAAATAAATTAACAAAATTGCAAACTGTCACATAGTAACCAAAATGAATTTAAATTTCATGCCATTTTCTTGCCCCAAAATGGCGACCTAATTGCGCTACGTTATAAATCTAGTAACTTTATCGATTGGTGCATTGTGCTACCATCTATCGACATTTCCCGGTACTACAGTAAATTTTTGAGACAAAATATTCTTTTTTATATATGGATTTAGCAGAGATAAGAAAAAATAAATAAATGATTATTTTGTGCTAAGGTATACGTATATTTTTCTGAAATCTCCAAATTATTAATTTAAAACATTTTTCACTGTATTTTCCAATTTAAGTTATGCAACCAACTATTTACCAAATTAGCAGTAAAATCGCACTTTAGTGCCAATGTCAAAGTATTTACTGCCAATTTGTTCCATTTTGCTTAGGATTAGGATCAGAAAAAAGAATTCTTTTAAATTGTTATAGAAATAAAACAAAGCAAAAACAATAATCAGAAAGAATATTTAGAAATTTTATTTTATACAGATGTAAAAAACCTATTACTTCTCTAAATGTACAATAAATACCTGAAAGAAGTAACAACGATATCTATAAAAAATAAAAATTGCTTTAGCTTTTTCTTTTATTTTTTCAAAAATTAAATTTACAATATTGTTAAAACAAAATACCTGAACTTTTATATTTGTGTGTGTATTATCATCGTTGGGTAATTCAAATAAACTGAAATTTATAAATAAATACTATCATAACTTAAAAATTAACTTTCTGATTCGTTTACAAAATTAGAAAAGAACATTTACATGTGTAGAAAATGTGAAACACGATCGGTGTGCTTTTTTTTTGTTTTTATTGCTGGTTTTCACCGTGCTAAACGTCTTTTAATTCGGCAGGCACTTCATTCTTGGGATGCTTATTTTCAAAATGTTGCTTATAAGTTTTTGGATCGGGCATTTGTGCCTACAAACAAAAATATGGTTGTTATTAAATTTTTTGGGTTTTTTTTTTTGCATTACTTACTTTGCAAACCGAACAGACATGTACTAAAGCTTTTTGGGCAGCCTTTTTTTGATCGTTCGCGCTATGACCTTGTTGCTTCTTCTGTTTCGCGGCTTTTTCTTGAGCTTTGGCTTGGGATTGGAGTTTTTGTTGTCCTCGGGCCATTACTGAAAAAATTATAAATATTATATTATAATTCAATTTATAATAAATTTTCTTTTTCTTTCTTTTTTGAATAGCACAAATGGAATCTGTTTGTATGTAATCTGTAATATTACTACTGGAAAGTGTATTTTTTTAATGATTAGTAACATTATCATATTTCCATATAAAAAATTATCAAAAAACATTACATATGTATATTGTGTTAATTTTATAAACAGTAGTAACGTAGGAATTATCAAATAATCACTTTATCTTTCATTTTTTTATTATCACTATGAATAAAAATAAAATTAAGCTTTTAATTCAAAGTAAAATCATTTCTAAAGATAACTTATGGCATTGATTTTATTTTAAGAAAATTGATTTCTTGTTTCCTAATACTAATAATAAAAGTAGATAGGTTTTCTATCGATAAATAAAAAATTTTCATTAAAAAGAAGTTGGAACTTCAGAGTTATTAAAATAATTTTTTATATGTCTAACCACTAAAATGACATTTTTTAATAAGAGTACGGAGTTTATTCTCCAAGGCAAGAATAACCATATGCGAGTAATAAAAAATATAATATATGTTTTTTCTGAAATCGCTAAATTATTAATTCAAACATTTTTTCAGTATATTTTCTAATTTAAGTTATGCAGCCAACTATATACAACATCAGTAAAATTACATTTTAGTGACGATTTCAAAATCAGTTGTAAAATCTCATTTTATTTTATGGTGATAAGTTGGTCTCACTCAGCCTCTGACAGAACTGCAAGTTCCAAGAAACCATGTGTGCATACGGAAATAAAACGCCACTCTATGCATTCCCATTGGCAGTCGTTGTTTAGAAATTGTGAGTGCAACAAGTAAATATGACATGTTATTGACATGTAATAGTTCTAGATGCCATAGGGTGATATATTGGTCTTAAAATAACAAGCCGAAAATATAAATCATTTCCTGTGTTTTTTTCGACTTTATGCATTTAAATTTGTTTAATGTGAGACCAGGCAGACTCATGCGGCTTCTAAGTACCAAAACAGTGTGAGACTATGGGGCTTCATGTGGCACTCAACGTGTTAATTGACATTATACAACAGAATTAAAATAAATTCTCACAATACAGATTCTGTGCATATAATTTTCTCAGATTCAAAACTTATATAAATACTTGCCAGATACCCTCCATAAGGGATCTAAATGCGGTTCATGATGCAGTTGACATTGAAACCGATTCATCTTGCTGTTATAAGAAGGCTGAATCGTATAAAATTCAAAACGATGTGTGAATGAATATCATTGCGCCTTTGATTATGTGAGTAGTAGGCAAAAAATGGAGGGGCAGCTTTTATGAAAGCTACCGAAGATTCCTAAGTTAAGACATATAAATTTGTTAGAAATTAATTAAATTCATTGATATGAATTATAAAAATATTAACAAACACACGATGCTTCAATTGGAGATTTAAAAACCTTACCTTACAGCAAAAAATTAAATATATGAAAATATACATCCAATGTATAGGTTATGTCATGTTGCTTAAAAAAAAATAAATATTTAATTTTTGTATTTAAAAATTTACTTTTTACATTTTATAGCAGTAATTAAAGAAGATACTTTGAAACCTTTTGCATCTTATAACGTAAAATTGAAAAATTATATTTTTGTTGGTTAGAAACATTAAATTTTATGCATGCGATTGTGTAATATTTTCAGTCATATTCGTCACTGTCATTTGGATACATTTGAATAACTTTGTTTACAGATTTAATTGTAATGTTTATAAGTTCTTATAAAGAGTTGAAATGGATGTTTTGAAAATAACAGTATGTATGAGGGATTTTACTTTCATATAGAAAGTATGTTAATGGTAAAGAAAGAGAAGGTTTTTGTGTCTTTCACTTGAAGATTATGAAAAGTTATGCGTTTATATTAAATACGTTACATTTTCAAATACATATAAGAAAAAGAAATTTTCGTGAAAATTTTCAAATCTTAACCTGTACATGTAAACGTGTCAGACCAATCGGTATGAACATGCTTTTCATTAATCTCTCACCTGTTCTTCAGGATATACTCTTCCTAGGAAAATTCTCTCTTTTTTATATCCTCTTCAGATTTTCTTTGTTTTAGGTCAAGTCTTTATCTCGCTGCAATGCAGCTTTTGCGTACGAATCGCATACACCGATAGAGCGTGATTGAGATACTCGATACACAATACAATGAACTTTTACCTAAAGATGTTCAATGTGAAGATAGTCGCATCACAATTCAATTACACACTTTCACACGATTGATTCAAACTTTCCAATTTCCTCGTTCCTCAATTAAATATATATATATTTATTAAATATATAATTTGAAAGTTTATTCTCTTATTTTCATTTTGATAAAAATTTTTCTTTATTTTTTTATTATTGGCAGTTTTCATGTTTGAATAATTTCCCGGATTACTTCATGAAAATAATTTTTGAAAAAAATCGGAAACATTAACAAAATTAATTAAAATCGTGGAATCATTCAAAATGTATCGGAAAATTCACCTACAAATTTTTATTTAAATAGGAAATTCAACTGATATTTTATTAATTGCGCAAACGCATTTTCTTTTATTTGCTGTATTGCCAATTTAAAATTTACTAGAAAAATTTAGAAAAAATCTGTAATCCTAATAATACTTACAAATAATCATTCTTTATATGAAAATTGATTATGGAAAATGTATATAATATATTTCTAATTAAAATACTTTATTTAATAATTTATTAAATGTAAAATAACAGGATTTTGACAGATTGCAGCACACAAGCAACAGTGTTTTTTAACAGTTGAATATGTACTTATCCCGCCAATAACAAAAAATTTTTGTTGATTTATATTAATTTTACTTAAACTTTTTAATTAATTTATTTAAAAACATTAAGGAACTAAATTTATATTAAGTGATCTATCTTATTAAAATTATTATAACCTCAATATTTTCTTCATTTAACAGAATGGCTCATTTATCATTAAATAAAGCGAAAACTATCATGCGAACTCTTGATGGAACTGATTCAATAAGTAAAGAGGCGGTTACATTAGTAACACGTGCAACCGTAAGTAGTTTAAAGATTAAATTTGATTGATTTCAATTAAATCTTTCGTTTTAGGAAATGTTTATAAAAGAGCTTGCTTTGGAGGGTTATCGAAATACTAACGGGGGCAAAAAATTGAATTATGAGAATCTAGTAAATGTGGTACATTCAAATAGCCACTATGAGTTTCTTGAGTGCATGATACCAAGAAAAATAACAGTTCGGCAATATAAGGAAATTATGCGAAAGAAAAATGCAAATTCGAATAATGCTGTTGAAATATCAGAAGAGGAAAGTAGTGAGGATAGCGATAGTTCCAGTGGGGTTGAATGTGATTAATAATTAATTAAGATTTTTACATAAATTGTATTTCAGTGCTACCAACTAAATTAATTATTTGTGTATTAGGTTAAGTTTAAGTGTCCATAATCATAGTGTAGCAGTCCATATCTTAAATTAATTTGAATATTATTTATTATTGATGCTTTCCCTGTTGATTTTAATCAGTTAGCACTTTGACACGCATCTTTATTTTTAAGTCCACCTGTTTTCTGTGCAAAGTCCAAAGTTCAACTTTCTACTGAATTAGTTTGTTTTTGAGGATTATTCTCAGTGTACCCTTTGTACTTTACTATTGCATTTTTAAATTTGTGAATTGAATAGTCTCAATTAAGATTTTAATTTTAATAAACATTTTAAATAAGTTTGAAAATGATTCGTGCCACCCAGAGCTTCCTAAAAATCAACAAGTGCCAAACAGCGGTTATCCAAAGGTATATTTTTAAAATATTTTTTATAACCTATATTCAGATAATGACAAAGTTCACAACGAACAGCCACAAGTTCATACAAGAGAAAATGGTCCGTTTATGTAAATTCTGATTCTAATTTTATTTAGGTTAGTTCACGGTTGGGTTTGGATTATTTTAGAAAATTTGTAGAAGTAAAAAGCACAAAATCGTAGCTGTACAAATATGTACGTACTGTGTGTGTTGCCCCTGAAATTTGCCTCGTTATTTTAGAAAAAAAAAGAATTGATTTAACATCATTATTTTTCGCAGTTATGTTTCACTTTTTTGTATGTCATTAAAATTTTAATTTCTCCTGGGTATCATTAAAACCCCATTTTCGTCTCATTAGTTAGAGTTGAATAGAAATTTTAATATTAATTTTATAAATATTGAAATTAAAAAAAAATATTAATTTAAATGACTTAGGAAATGCTGTAGTACTTTACTACTAGTTTATCAGTTTTCTTTCACCCCTGAATACCTTCTGCAGCGAGGATTGGCTATTACAGTAGGGTTCATTGAAATGTGGTTATTTATCGTAGTAGAGATATCACTAAATTTTGTAATAAAAAATATGAATATGCATTTTTCACTGTGTATCTGGACACTTTCTTCCTTTATCTTACTTCAATTTTAGTAATGTGGATTTTTTATTTAATACTAAATATGCATTTAAAAAAATTTTGATTATATTTTTCATGTTTATAGATGCCTCACTACAACACCAATTAAACTTAAAACTGTTACAAATGATGAACGCGGATCAACAGCTGCTCCAACAGAAGATATGTCTTTCACAATGAATTTGTTTCGAGGCCAATTACAATCAAGCCAAGTATTTCCCTTTCCAAATGTACTGAATGAAGAAACCAAAGAAATGGTTCAGATGTTAATTGATCCAACGACAAAATTTTTTGAGGTATGTATATTATAACTTTATTTAGTGTACAAATCAGATTAAAATATAGAGAAAGTATTGTTTAAAATTAAATGCTGAAAAATTTGTCTAACATTAGGAAGAAAATAATCCTGCAAAGAATGACCTAGAAGAAAAAGTTGATGAAAAGACCCTAGAAGGTTTGTGGGAGTTAGGAGCATTTGGCTTGCAAGTGCCTCAACAACTTGGAGGATTAGGCCTAAACAATACACAATACACGCGTCTTGTTGAAATTGTTGGAGCAAATGATTTAGGTGTTGGAATAACCCTTGGCGCACATCAGTCAATTGGTTTTAAAGGCATATTGCTCTATGGAACTCCCGAACAAAAACAAAAATATCTTCCACAAGTATCAAGCGGAAAAAAATTTGCTGCATTTTGTTTAACTGAACCATCGTCCGGTTCAGATGCTGGATCAATTAGGTATTTAACATCAAACTTATTTTCTAAAAAAATTTTATGATTACTTTTAGGACAAAAGCTGTTTTATCACCAGATGGGAAACATTACATTTTAAACGGTTCAAAAATTTGGATAAGTAATGGTGGAATTGCAGAAGTAATGACGGTCTTTGCTCAAACCCCAGTAAAAGATCCTAAAACTGGGCAGGAAAAAAGTAAAGTGACTGCTTTTATAGTTGAAAGATCATTTGGGGGAGTTACAAGTGGTCCACCAGAAAAGAAAATGGGTATCAAAGCTTCTAACACTGCTGAAGTAATTTATTTTCTTTACATATTCTTAGGAAGATTGCAAATTTAAATTTTTTTAGGTTTTTTATGAAGATGTAAAAGTTCCTATTGAAAATGTATTAGGTGGAGTTGGGAATGGTTTTAAAGTAGCAATGAATATTTTGAATAACGGTCGTTTTGGTATGGCAGCAGCTCTCTCAGGATCAATGCGTGCATGCACAAAAAAAGCTGTGGAATTTGCAACAAGTCGCTTACAATTTGGAAAACGCATTGATTCATATGGTGCTATACAAGAAAAGATTGCAAGAATGTCCGTTCTTCATTATGTCACGGAAAGTTTGGCATATATGGTTTCAGGTAGTATGGATAGTGGATCAAAACATTATCATTTGGAAGCCGCAGTTTCTAAGGTAAATTAATTTGTCTTTAATACCCGAATGATTATTGTAATATTTGTTTAGGTATTTGCATCAGAAGCCGCTTGGTTTGTATGTGATGAAGCTATTCAAATAATGGGAGGAATGGGATTCATGAAAGAAACTGGTTTAGAACGTGTTATGAGAGACTTAAGAATTTTCAGAATTTTTGAAGGAACCAATGATATTTTAAGACTTTTCATTGCTTTAACTGGAATACAATATGCAGGTGCTCACTTAAAAGAATTGCAGAATGCATTTAGAAACCCGACTGCAAATTTAGGATTAATTTTTGAAGAGGCGTCTAAACGAGTTGTCAGAACTGTTGGTTTAAGTTCTCCACCTTCTATGGATCATTTAGTTCATCGAGACCTCGTTCAATCAGCAGCTTTAGTTGCAAAAGTAATTTTAAACTAAATTTGTAATATTAAAAATTAAAATCTTTCATTTTAGAGTATTGATGCTTTTGGACAATCTGTCGAAATGGTCCTAATTAAATATGGAAAGAATATTGTTGATGAACAGTTTATTTTAAACAGATTAGCTAATGCAGCAATCGATATTACTACAAGTGCATGTGTACTTTCAAGAGCTAGTCGATCATTGCAAGAACAAATTCCATCTGCTAAACATGAACAACTCATGGCAGAAATTTGGTGCAATGAGGTAAATTACATTTTCAACAATTATTTCTAAATTTTATAATTATCGATTCTTTTTTAGGCATCTGATAGAGTCAAACAAAATTTGAAAGCGATTTCAAGTGGAAGAAGTTTAGTAGATTTCACAAGTATGTCAACAATTTCGAGAAAAGTGTGTGACAATGGAGGTATTGCACATCTGAATCCATTAGGATTCTAGTTAATTCACATTTCTTTAATTAATTTTATACATACAAATGTTATACTTTTATAAATCCTTTTTATTTATACTTGAATGGTTTGTTTTTTATTTTGCTTCATTTGCACTTATCGAACTGTATTTAAAGTAATATAACAAAAAAAAATTTGCAAACCTCTAAATTTTTTGTTTTATTAAACCTTAAAGTGCACATTAAGACATCCATGTCTTACACACAGTTTTATGTCTTGCGCTACGTAAATGGTTATAAAATATCAGAAATAAAGAAATGTTGGTAATAATGATAGAAGAAAGAAAAATTATAGAGAAAATATTTGCAAAGAAGACTTGTGCACATCATTTATTAATGATATGGTGGTGGAGGTAAAGCATGAAAAAAGCTTTAAAATGAATCAAGTATGACATTTGGAAAATTAAGGAATTGTAAGAACTATTTTGGAAGTTTTCTTTTTCATGGTGATAAATATTATACATGGCATTTATTTAAAAAATATGACACTTTTAGTAAACAATAACATTGTACATTGACAATAAAAAAAATATATAATATATATTATACAACAGAAAACAAAATTGCCTTAGTTCTTAACAATTCTCAAATAAGATTACTATACAGTGTTACTACACAGTTTCGTTATTTATATATTTTCAATTACAAAACATTTTGAAAGATCATCTATAATGGAAACGTACATTGCAAAATGCTCGTTGTCTATATAAGTTTCAAAATGTAATGGCATTCGTTTATTCGAGTAGATTGATAAACCGATGGCACTATTTATGGACTATTTTTGTTACCCGTAGTCTCCATTGATAGATTGAATGCAAAATGTTTTGTAAATAACAAACAAGATATGAGAGAATATAGTACATATCACATATTATGAGTTGCTTTGAGAAAGAAATTTGTTGTGTATCTCATATTCAATATTCACTGAAAAACAGGCCAAAAATTTCACGTGTATATAGGCTTACAGACTAGGCCATAAAGTAAATTAGAAATGGCAAATTTAAACGATACAAAACAAAATTAAAACGTTTGGCCATTATTAAACGATTGAAATTTTATTTTGCTTTGCTTACGGAGGGAAGTGGATTAATTATTTTGTTTTGAATATGATATACAGATGCTTTTAATATGAAAGTGTTCACTTTCTATACACACAGCAAGCATAATGCAGAGCAAAAACTGAAAGTAGGTGTATCCTCACTTTGTATTTTAATATTTAGTTCTAACATTTAATATTGCTTCAGACGAGAAAATATATTATGCATAGAAAAGGAATCGCAATCCTCATAAAAGTGTGGATTCCCAGAAATCAGCAATCAATACCTGACATTTCATACATTTAAGGATTGCCGTTATAGAGTATTTTTAATTTATAAGAAGTTTCATTTAGGATTAGAATATCATCTACAATATTCAACATTTAAATTTAATATTTTTTTCTTTTTCATTTTTTGCATTTTTTAACGCCCTAGATTATTAGAATATTTACTCGAGTGAATCTGTGTGCCTATTTATAAATCACAACTCGAGCCGAGTTTAATAATATTTTATCATATTTACAACAGAACTCGACCAGCGAATTGGCAGTTAGTTGTTATAGGGGTACTAAAAACAAATGGCTCGACTCAATTGGAATGTTAGATAAAATAAGACGTGTTCAGATCTGGATTAGTTCAAGTCGTAAATACTGATAAAGCATTATAAATGTAAATTAATTTGAAACTTATCTAAAAAGCGAGGTAATTCTAAATGTGTCAAAATTAAGTAAGAAAAGTCACAGAGACAGAAATATAATATGAGTATAAGAGAGATTCAAGAAGGAATGTTTAAATTGCGAAGCGAGGCGCATTTGTACTTTTATTTACATTTACATACCTCTGCTGGAAAAATATGCCGTAACCCCGTAAAAATAAGTAGTTCAAAGTTAAGATATTATTATTTCGATGGATTGCACATAATTAAAGTAGATATTAATAGACTAGATCAATTAAGTCCAAAGTCCACCTTGGTATTTTTTTTTAGTAATATATAAATTTATTTTATTACTGTTAAGTACGATGGGTTCATCACCAACCAACAGAATTTTAAAAGTAAATTTTTGCCCACTAAACATTTTTGTTTACAACTAAACTTAAGTTACTTGAGAAGTATATAAAATAACAATGATAAAAGATCTTTTCTAAAATATCCCAATTACAAGTAGTAAAAATTATAATCTAACTAAAATTAAAATTAATGTTGTTTTTATTGCACCAAAATTACGTCTTTTCATGCAGGGTATTCAAATCTCAATTTCTTAGTATATAAAATAAGTGTATGTGTATTGCAGATATACGCATACACAATTATGTTACGTGTACAGAAGAAAAAGACAATTATTAGGAATATTATGTGGATTATTTATCCTGTGAACCATTCACACTGCCACAAGGCTCACCGGACATGCTGCGTTGAGCTATGGGACTTCGCCCACCGCTGCTTCCACTGCTTAGGGCCATTCGTTGCATTTGACGAATTACAGCTGTGGCATGGTAAGCTTGCTATTTAATTATAAAATTTCATATTTAATGAAAACAATAAATTTCATTCAGCAATCTATAGAAACGAACATAAACTGAACATGCATTTTAAACTTTTTATTTATCAATACAAATTTGGATTAATTTACTACAAATAATTCAATAACAAAAATATAAAATGGATACATACTAAACATAATTTCGTGGTGAAACTATATTAAAACAAAATGGTGTCATTTGTTTCTTTAATTGTAGATATGGAAGATTTAATGCCGAAATGTGAAGATTAAAATTTTGTAATGGGAGTTAGGTATTAATAGGCAAAGAAAATGTGGAAACATAAACGTTCAGAGAAACTTACCTTCCAACGAGTTTTTGCAAAATTCTTTTTAAGTTGCTCAGACACAGTTCCATGAATATTTTTATTACTAGCAGCATTTCCTGAAATCCTAAAAATAAAACATAAAACTTTAGTTTTGTGAATTATTTAAGTTTACAATTATTTACCATGAATGTCCTAAGGCCTGACGACAAGTAAATCTCTTTTCTACATTAACGCACATAAGTTGCCTAATAAAATCCTTTGCGGAATCGCTAATTTCATCCCAATAAGGAGAATCAAATTCAAATTCCCCTGAATTATAAGAGTATTAAATAAAAAATAAAATATATAAATATAGTAAAATATTAGAATTTACCTTTCAAGATTTGTGCGAATAAATTGGCATCATTCTCATCATAAAATGGCGGGTATCCGCATAATAAAATATATGAAATCACACCTATACTCCAAACATCTACCGCTTTACCATAAGGTTTTTGAGCGAGGACTTCAGGTGCAACATATCCAGGAGTACCACATGCTGTTGCCATAATACCAGAATCTTCCATTTTGGACAAACCAAAATCGCTAATCATTATTTTACTATCTTCATCTGGACTATAATACAACAGATTCTCTGGTTTTAAATCTCTATGGACTACTCCTTGCTCATGCATATAATCTACTGCTTCTAAAACTTGTCTTATTAAATCGGCAGCATCTTTTTCTGTGTATGATCCTTTTTCAACAATTCTATCAAACAATTCACCACCAGTAACTCTAAAATTAATTAAATAATTCGGCATCAGTAAACATGCACATACACATTTGTAGTACTTACAATTCCATTACTAAATAAACTTTAGATTTATCTTCAAAAGTCTCAAGTAATTGAACAATATTAGGATGTTTGAGCCTGGAAAAAAAAAACAAGTTGTATTTTTTTTAAAATTATATAAGGAGGAATGAGGCAGGCTAGAGGACCTATAATCAGAAATCAAACATTTTTGCATTTTCAAAGTTTTCCCTATTTTCTACTTTTTTTTTCTGACAATAATTTCAAAAAACTAAGACCAGAATCGTACTCTACGGAAAATTTGTGATGAAAATATATATTTTGAATATGTAGTAAGATGATTTTCCAGGACTTTGAAAATATTGAAGCAATAAATGCTTAGAAAATAGCCCAAAATTAAAAAATTTGTCTAGGGTTTCATTGAATTGAGGTGGAGTGCTCTATATCCAACTCACAGAATATACATGAACATGGAGAGGATTATCAAACTGACACAACTAGCAATGTGTACTTGAAGTATTATAAAATGTATCGTATATTTTTAGTGTTTACTTTTATTAATATTGCTAATCATTCTAATTTTTTAAGTATTACCTCATTTTTATTATAAAATATCTTAATTAAATTTGTTATTAGCTAAACATTTACTTTACTTTGCTTAAATTATTTTATTTGTTTGAAAAAAAGGTTAAATTTCTAACCAATAATATTTTGTATATGTCCCAGGCAGATAATTATTTTAGGCAAATGACTTTTTCCTAGTCAAATGCTATTTGCCTGGGGTAATAGGTGCTAGCATCATTTCAATTCTATTTGACTGGGAATATAGTATTTAACTAGGCAAATAGCATCTGCCTATGTAGTTTTAGGTAAATAGTTTTAATGGTTTTATTAAAAACCTAAAGATATTTTAGGTTATGTTAGGTTATTTTTAGTAGGATGGGGGTTCCTATTTGTTCTGAATCATCAGCGCAGCCGCAGGTGTTGTGAAAATTATATATAATACACGCAAATTTCAGAAAAACTTTTTTTTTTAAATTTTGCGTATATTATACATAATTTTAACAACACCTGTGGCTGCAAAATACAAATTTATCATGTTCATAATATCCTAGGTGTATTAGTAGAAAGATTAGGTTATTGACAAGAAATGCACATTTAACACGATTTTAAATTTATATAAAAATATGTAAAATTTTGTATGTTACGAAGGGGTAAATTTTTTATTACTTTTGCCTTCAATTCTGACCAACAAAGTATCATTTTGGACCCATGTTACATAAATAATTTTTATTAAATATTTAATTATAAATTTCAGGAAACAATTTTATGCAACATTTCAAAATTTTAAAATTCTGTCATGATGATGCAAGCAAATCATATTTTGAGGTAATCATTAAAAAATATGTACGATGATGTAATGCAATGTTCATTTTCAAATAATTCAATTGACTTGACGTCTTATTTTATGTATTAAATGATAATTCATTTCAACAATTTTATTAGTGTTTATATTTTTAGATTTTACTTTCTAGTAATATAAAAAATTCATTGCATTTTAAAATAATAAAACAATCCATTGTAAAATCTCCAATAATTGTTTTCGCAATTAGGATTGAAAATTGATTTCTCTAATGTCAAAATAATTATGTAAATATTTTCTAATATTATTTCCAAAGCAATTATGCAATTAAAAAACTCCCTATGGAAATATCGTTATAAATAAAAATAAATAAAGCGTCCTTTCTGAAACTGTGGTATGTATAGCATTATTAGTTTTGTCAGATTTGACAACACTGCGCAGAATGCATGTAATTAAAATCAAATTAACATTCCCTTAAATAGTGTGATAATTGCATTACAAATATAAATCACTTTTCATGAATATAAAATTAAGATAATTGTAATTTTAAATAATTCAAATAAGAATAAAGTTTTTTAAGATTGCTGGATCTGACAGTGACAGCTATTCGAATGTTCCTGGCAGTTTTACCAGATCTACCGCTTTTTATCTTTAGTTACCGGTATGAAGGGAATTTCTACGCTTTTAAGGAAATGATGTGGAGAATCTATTGTATTCGTAATAAATTTACCCTTTTTTTATGTAATGAAGCGTGTGAAGTTGATTAGGAGGTGTATTCGATGTAAGTTGTCTTTAAAATAAGGATTGTTGAACAAAAAAAAGCTTGAAGAAGAGATATTTGTATATTGAAAAACAAATGTAAACAACCAGATAATTTGTATGGACATATGGGAGTACGGAACCCTACATGTACAAACAAAGTTGGCACCTGATTAATTAATTTTCTTGTAATAAATTGACCACTACAAGATTAGCTGCTTTAACAATTCTTTCAAGTTCATTTGTACCAAAATCCTCAACGTAAATATGTAGCTGCAATAAACTTAATTCAAATTTGTGCATTTTGGTACTACAACAATATTTGGTATAGTGATTCTTTCAAAAAGAACTTCTGTCTTAATTTACCGAACTTAACAATTGACGTTTTTGCAAAACTAACCTAATCAGTCTCATTCATTTCAAAAATATCTTTTATCAACTTATAATGGCTAATTATTTTTTGAGTATTTTTACTTTTTGTTCCTGTGGGATAAATAAATGTTACGATCCCCAAAATTTTCAAACTATTCAACATTCAACAGATGAAGGGGTCATTAACCTACATTTTAAAAAGTTAGCCAATACATTTTTATTTGTAAAATTTATGGTTTAACCGTACCAAGATAAAAAATGCTTTGGTACCGAAGAAATGTTTCTTTGAAAACTTTTGGATAAAAAATAAAAATTATTATAATCCAATACTTTTTTTTAAGAATGAATTTCCACTAAATCGTATCGAAACAATTAAACATGCAATAATTAAAATTTTGAAGAAAAAAGGTGTAGCAAAGTTATTATGGCATACCTACCAGATAATTAGAATGAATAATGAGGAACAGAAACTTTCTACTTTTAAATAACCTCAGGTCTAAGTGTGTAAATAATTATAGTGTTTTTAAAATGATTAAAAGCGACAATAACTAAATGAAATGTTCATGCTAAAAAAAAAGCTGTGTGATTGGGAAAAAAAAGCAATTCCCTGCTCATTATTAATTGTGATCGGCTTTAAATATAGATTTATTTGTATACAAGGTCACTTAAATAATTTATTTCCCTTTTTAATGGGGGATGATGTTTTTTGTCAACATGTGGTTGTGCCATACCTTCTTAAAACTTTTATCTCATTTTCGAGGGAGTCCTCCTTTCCTTTAAGGGCCTTCTTATCGATCACTTTCACTGCGTACATTTGTCGGGGTCGATCTTTGCTCTCCGCCAATCTAACCACGGAAAAAGCTCCACTAGAAAAATAAATGGTTAGATGAGAATTGGGTACAATATGTCATTTAGTGCATACGTTCCAAGGAGTTCCTTGAGGTAATATTTATCCTCAACGGATGGTTGTTTGTCTGCATCTTTACTTTCCTTCTTGAACTTCTTTTCCGAATCTTTTTTACCAAATAAAGGCATTTTATGTGTTTTTTAAGAAATGCGCTTTTTAAATATAGGTTAAATGTCGTACGCTAATTTTGAAAAAAAATCATTTCCTGATCGTCGAGATGTTAGACATAATGCACTAGAACGTTTTGGTTTTTATCACTTCGCACTGTTAACATGTAAATATTAATATTCTTATCACGAAACTAAGATATTTGCAATTTCATTTGTACAGTGTTGCCATTTGTTAGGAGAAAAAAATATTCGAGTCTCTCGTTTACACTATTATCCCATCCGGGTCGTACAGATGGCACGGGCATGCTACTGTGTTTCTACCGATGCCATCTGTTTATAAATGATCCCTTTTTGAGCATCCCCTAGTTATACATCGGATAAATTTTTCCCTCGTTTACTACGCACGAACAACCATATACGTCACACCACGTACACTGCTTGTCTCTGGCTGCTACTCAGTTACAGAATGAACTTGGGAGATTGAGCCACACATTGAGCCATTGAGCGTCGCCTGACGTCCGGTCGGTGCCCAGTGTGACCACAAGGCCAGGCAATACACGTCCATGCAATACCCCTCTAAAATCCAATGGGATTTTAACAATTACCAAATCGATTGATCTTATTGCAAAACATAATCTGAATAGGTCAGGTCACTGAATAGTGCACACGCACAAACAAAACAACACCAGCAATTTTTCATGATAACGCACTATTAAATATAATTCCGTAAATCAGTTGCAATTAAAATTTACAATTGCCCCCCTTTTTTTTAATTTTAATTAATTGCGCTTGTAATTATAAAAAATTGCGTCCAAGAATTTTCTTTGCGTAATGTTTTCTATATACGATAAAAAAATTAAAACTTATTTTGTTAAAAACAATAATTTTTTGATAACCTATTGAATTCAAAATTTTTATAAATAATTAAATGTTGACTTCAATTTCAAAATAATAAAATAAATAGTTTATGTGTTTTTAAAACTTTACATCTTTTTTTATCATTAATCTTTAATTTTTTTCAAGAAGTATATGTACCTCTTGTCATTTTGTTAGATGAAGTGACTTTAAGAAGAAGATCTAATCGCACCTTACGAACTTAAAAAACAAAATCTTGTTTGTGGGAGTTATTTTTTCTGTATTTTATTCTTTTACTTTGATTTACAAAATGTGATATTTTCAAGCCAAAGTTGAAAAATGAAATAAAACTAAAATAAAAATCTCAGAATTTTTATTTAGGGTCGACTTCTAATAAATTATAGAAACAGAAAGAAACCACAGAGAAAATTATTTTATATGTCAACTTCTTAATTCAGTGGGAAATGGCTTTATAAATAATAAAAACGTTTATATTTCTTACTTTTAACAGTTTCAAGTTTCAATTGAAATTTTTCCGTTGAGAAATAACTGAAATTGTTTCATTTATAAAATGCATTATATATTTTATGTTTCATTCTGCTGTGAACTTTGGAATGAACGGAATATCAATTTTTAATGTACCTAATCGTGGATGCAATTGAATATTTTACTGGTGAATGTTCATAATTTAAAAGTTATCTATGACATTCAATATACAAGACAATATTTTTCTATTTCATTTAATATTTGATCTTAACCTTCTCATCACATCTCGTTTTATTATTGAACAACATATTACTTCCAGCATCCTTCAACTTCCAACAAATCCATTCCTCATAATTTTGACAGTAAAAGGCGTAGAATGTGTAGGATCATCATCAATTATTTCTCGCAATTACACAAGTTTGAGAAGCAAAATTTTTATAAATTAATATAAGATGTCCCTCTTATTTGACACAACATCCATCTGACTGTAACTGACAGTGACAATTGCGGTGAATAAATATAATACCAACACAGAAACTTAAAAAGTCGCTTGCCATAATGAGGCTATTATGAAACCAGTTTGGACATTTTAACGAAAAGAATAAATAATATCTACTAACAAGAGGAAATACAATGCTGCAGTAATTCAAGTCTTTGGAACTTAATAATCATGCAAGATGGTCAAAATATAGTCATTGTCTCAATTGTCTCAAAAATTGAGGGACGAAGATGGATTAAAAGAAAAAAACTTTCTTAGTTAAAAATTGATATTCTTAACCTAATGAAAAAGCCTTGGAAAAATAGAGTTTGAATAGTTCTTTATGTTGTCTTCTTTTTTTCCTTTAGTAAATAAATTTTTAATGGTTAAATAAACAAAATACATATTACAATTTTGTAGATCGTGAAAGAAGCTTTTTAATAAAATTATTCACATGAAAGTAGTAAAAAGGCGGGGGGCATAGTTTTATAAAACTTACATTGGCACGAGCAAATGCATTTTATTTATAAATTTTTGTAGATCTTTAAGCCCATTAAGTGACGTATCAAAACTACGTCACAAATAAATTGGAAGCGTTTCGAAAACCACATGTGAAGGCAGCCAATAAGCTCATTGCGTTTTTCAATTTCTTTTTTTTTCAGTTCAGTTGGTGGTTGTTAAACTTTGAAGGAGGAACGTTATTTGAGCAATTAGTGAAAAAGTGCGTTTGAAAATAACTGGGATTTGTATATATTTAGATGTTCCTATCTAAGCATGTGCATTTTGCAGTTTAGAACTCTTTCACAATGTTAAATATAGAATTAGGGCAGTCGGTTGGCGCTTTTCACTTTGATGGAATTAATTAAGGGATTAGAAAGAATTGCAGTGCAAAAATAGAATAATGCACGGGTTTCCGTAATGATTTTTCCGCGGTCCGAAGTGTGTTGAATTGTAAGGAAAGAATCCAACTATCTGGGATTAGTATCGTTGCTTCAGATTTAGACAAGGTCTGGTTGGGAATGGACGTCGTTATGCTCATACTAAATTTAGACTTGTAGACGCGCATTTTGCTTATGCTTGTGTATCTTCCGAGAGAAATTTTTATTGAAATTTTACGCGAAAACTAGAAGAAGAAAGAAAAAGAAAACGGAAACGTGCGTCTTACGATCCTTCTTAATTGTGTTTTGTGATTTAAATTGTTTTTTGATTGATCATTTGGGAATTATTAACAGGTAAGTGAAGAAGGTGTGTGCGTGCTTGTTCGGATCAGATTGATGCAGGCATAATTTGTGGCAGCGTTATGTAATTAAGAATTTCCTGAAAATGAAAACATCTTACGGGTGGTGAGGTGTGCGTGCTCGCCTCACCTGTCATTTACTTTTAAATTACAGACCTGCAATCGATGTATATGCCTTCTATTGGCATGTCTGCTATCTATGCGCTTAATTTGCTTGCACTAAGCTAAAAATATGCTCATATTGCATTTTTTCTGCTCCAGTTATCCTATTGATTCTCTTTGTTACAAATCCTTTTTTTTCAGATTTAAAGGGCAAGCATGTCCAACTTGCACTTGTATCCTTTAGGGAAGGGAGATCCATTATGTCCTTTAGGATTTCATCCCCAAGTTAGGTGGCCAACTAGATGTAAAAGATGTTTTAGGTAAGTTTATTCTTACAGGTACTAAAAGTTACCACCTCCCTTCCAAACAATTTTAATTACACCGAAATGGACGAAGTTTGAATATAAACATTCTGATTGCCAATAAAATTTTATGGATACATATTATATCGACAATTACTCACACATAACTAAATGTTGTTAACGATCATCGAATATAGGCATCAGAATGTGTAAATTAACGAAACGTATTTAGTAAGCGCATAAAAGTAAAAATATTAAACAAAAATAAATTTTTAATTAGTTTGAAGATAAAATCAGTGAAAAGACAAGAAACTTCAAAAAATTTATATCTTTAACCCTTCCCGGTTTCAGTTCGATTTGGGTTATCTTCAAAAACATGATGTTCCCTTAATTTTTATCTTATCCTGCATTCAAGTTGATTATTAAAAAAAAAAATTTATGATCTATTAAAGAATTGTTTGTATTAAATATTTTATGAAGTGGAAAATCGTTTTGGATTTTTTTTTTCCTTTTTTTTTGTAACTATTTAATCATATTATTCCAGGTTTCATATATAAAGGAATATGTAATACAAATTTACATTTAATTCAATAAAATAGTTTTAAAGAGTAAACACTTAAGGCAGTAAAATTAAAAATAGACTAGTAGTTGAAATGTATATGTAGATACAAAATGGAAAATAGAATATATTAAGAATTGCAGGAAACACTTGGAATATTTTTGTAAAATGCTTAATGCAATGAAACGTTTCTCGCATAAAATGGAAAGATTATTTACAGATTGATGGTTAAGAGATAAAAAGAATTATTCATCACATCTGTACGTGTTTAGAATTAGAATATGTATTCATATACGGTTGGAAAAAGAAACTGAGCTGTATTTTATCTTCCGATATTATTGGTATTAAAATGAAAACATTTTAAAGTTTATTTTAATTGCTTCAATTATATTTTTATTTATTATAGGCTCTTGAAAAATTCTGTTGAAATAAAAATGAAATGTTACTTTTAGCATTACAAATTCCATGTATTTACTTTCCTTTCGAAATTTCGAGAATCGCTAGGAGTCAGTAAATGGTTCATGTTAAGGTTTTGAAAACCACTAGTCTCTACCAACCAATCAAATTTGTACATAAAATGAAATCCAAGATGTGAATTGAATGTTAATATTTTTATATCTGGCACAAGCTACATTATTTTCCAGACAATTCAATTTTTGTTGTTGTTTATGTAACTACATTCAAATAAGAATTTATTTTTTAATAGTTTGTTAAATACTACATATGTACGTATTTGTTTAATGAAGTCATTGACCTACGCTGATCATTTTTGTGTGTGACCTAAAATACCTTAAATTTTAGATTGTACGTTAGTTGGCCCAAAAAAGGTTGTCAACCATACAGCCTGAAATTGTGGTGCAAGTGTTCGTATTTTATAGGACTCGGCTCTCGTCTCGGCCTGCAATTCTTATGAGCATTTCCATAGGGTCAATTTCAGGCTTAATGAGTAAAATAACTATTAACTGTATAATAAACTAATTGTGCTAGGAATATTATTAATAAATTATGAAAAGTGAATCGAAACAGATGACAATGATCGACTAAGACAATTACCATTAAGATAATTATATCGACAAAAATAATTTGTAGAACGGGGACGCCATCAAT
Source organism: Coproporus ventriculus (assembly GCA_027574865.2). NCBI lineage: Eukaryota > Metazoa > Arthropoda > Insecta > Coleoptera > Staphylinidae > Coproporus > Coproporus ventriculus. The sequence goes on along the minus strand of JAODAH020012502.1, from coordinate 39,648 downwards.
GGTTAAGATGCAAAATCTTCTGCGACTGTGACGGCGTGTTGTAAAAAGAAGAAAAATGAGAACAAATGGAAATCCATTATTAACAGTTTCTTATAATAATCATTAGTTGTTATCAGGAAAATGTTGGTTAAATAATTGAATAATGTTCGGCATGAAAACACGAAGCAACATTTTTATTGTAACGGCGTACTTTGTTTCAATAATTAGCTATAACTTGTATTTACCTTCTGGCAATTTTTCAAACGAAAATATAAATTACTATTTTATTATTTGGCTTGGTTAAACCAAACGATATGGATGAAATGAGATAACGCACACGATCATTAAAACATGTTCTCAGAAAAAAAAGATTTTTATCATTTAGATGATGCTTGAATGAAATAAGTAACAATTCTTAAAAGACCACAACATTTTGCTTTGCAGAATACATTAATAGTTAATGTCGACAGTTATAAGATATTATCTTAGTAATATATTTCCAAAATAATATTCTACATAAGATTAACAGAATTCAAAGAAAATCAGAAAAATAACATTAGCAATATTTAAAGTTAAAGTTTGAGTAACATACAATGAATTGTCTTTAGAGATTATAAAGAACATGGAGGGAAAAGAAGAGAACCGGAATTAAGGAAGGATGACGCAACAGCTTCAACGCCAAGTCTGAGCAGTTTTGGAAATCAAACAGAAAACAGAAGAAGTTGGGCATCTAGTAGCAATTTAGCTTTTGAGAAAAAGGATACCAATGGCCCAACACAAACATTTAAGAATCCTTCATCGTGGACGTCTACCCCAGACTTGGCAAATCTCGAAGATGATACTCAAGCTAACATTCCAACAGTTAGCTTCACCTTACCACTTTCTAGAAGACTACCTCCACCAGATACCGGTCAAAAGATAGGTAACATTATTGATCGTTAAATAAAAAAAGTTTTAGAATTTGAGATTTTTCTTTTAGAGAAACCAGCACATAAAATCGAGAAAACACCCACAGTATTCAGTAAAGGTGACAGCCTGGCAGCGCGAGCTAAAAAGTTACAAGAAATCAAAGAATCTTCGGGTGAAAGGACGAAGCGAATACGAGTTAGAGAAATCAAATCGAACTCGAATGCAGGCGAATCTTCAAATAACGATGTACAATTCCTTATTAAAGTAAATGAATGTTGTGCGTGTCTCAAACCTTATCCCAATAATATTGCATAACAAAAATCTCGTTTGTTATTGTTAACACTTTTTTTTGTAGACTAATAGCAAGGATGGTATGCCGACTTCTTTTGGAGCTAATAGAATATTAAGATAAGTCCCAATATCTGCATCAAATTTAATAACGTCCATTGTATCTCGCTAACTAACATTTTCAGAAGATGTTTTATAAATTAGGAATAGACACTTCAACAGTTTTTCTTTAGGTAAAACCAAAACCTCCAAAAAGAGAAGAACCAACTATTAGTAGGTCAAGTAGTATGGAATTAGATGATGATCAAGTAAGTTTAGCGGGAACAGATACTACGGAAACAACGACTCTAGTTGATCAAAACGAATTCGATTTGAAAGGTCAAGTAGAAAGTCTACGGCAGGAACTCGATGCCACTAAAGCAAAATGTGACCGATTGGAGAAGGAAAAAAGCAATATACTGCTACGAAGATTAACAGCAATGGATACAACAAAAACTAATGCATCAGAGGTGCTGAAGTTACAACAAAAAGTAAATGAACTTCAAACACAACTTGATGACTACAGAGATGAAAAGAAATCATTGAATTTGAAAGTGAAAGAATTAGAAGAAGATTTGGACAATAGGCCTACACCGCAAGCAGCGCAGAAGGTCGTGGATGAATTACGATCGAAATTGTTAGCAGCAGAAACACTTTGTGAGGAACTAATGGATGAAAATGAAGATATGAAAAAAGAACTTAGAGATTTGGAAGATGAAATGGAAGAAATGCAAGACAATTTTAGGTAAGAGAAAATAGTTAAACAATATCAATTACAAATAATAAAATTTAATATTTATTTAGAGAAGACCAAGCAGATGAATATTCTTCATTGAAGAAAGAATTGGAGCAAACCACCAAGAATTGTAGAATATTATCATTCAAGCTCAGAAAAACTGAAAGAAAGACTGAACAGCTAGAACAAGAGAAAACAGAACTGGAGAAGAAAGTTAAAGAGGTAAGTGACTTTTAAAAAAAGGTGTACAACGTCAGAATTAAAGTTTTGTACACTTGAAAGGTTTCTGGTGGAACATCTCTACAGCATGTAGAAAAAATTAAGCAATTAGAAAAAGATTTAAATATTGCAAACGAATTAACAACGAATCTTCAAAAGAAATTGGAAGAGACCAATGTGAAATTAAGCAAAGCAGAAGAGAATAGGTTATTATTACCAAAGAAGAAAGCTCCTATGCTCTCTAGTATTGGAAAAAGTGCTTCCAGTGATATGGTATGTAAAGAAACTACATTTTTACGAAATTTAACTTTGAATAAACTTTTTAGAAAGTATCTCGCGAATCTTTAACAAGAGGAGGATCGCAAGATGATCCCGTGCAGCTCCTAAGAGATTTGCAAGATTCTTTAGAAAGAGAAGCAGATTTAAGGGAACAATTAAAATTCGCCGAAGAGGAAGGTGAAACATTACGAAAGAAAGCTTCCAGGATTGAAGAAGACAACGAATCATTAGTATTACAATTAAAGAAAATGGCCACAAAAACCAGAAGTAAGTAACTTAATGGGGTTCTCAAAAACTTGAAACCTTTTTTTTTAGCTCGAAAATTAACTCCGACCAGAGATGATCAAAAAGATGAAAACACATCAGATTTAAAATTGCAATTGGAATTAAGTGAACAGGAGGCAACAGTGTTACGGAAGAAAATGGAAGAATTAGAAACTGATAATGATAGATTAAAAAAGAAGACCAAAGAATTACAAGATAAATTAACCGCCAAACCTGCAGATAGAAGACTTTTGCTTAAATCTGATATTTCCGGACAAAATGATAAAGTTAAAGTAAATATTTATTTTATCGAACTCAATGATGTCTATTTTCTCAAAATCTTTTTAGGTTTTAGAAAATGAGATGAATGAAATTAGGAAGAAATTAATAGAGAAAGAACGCGATTGTGAACGACTTGAAGCAGAAATAAATCTTTCTAAAAAACGTTCAAAAGAAATGACCAGGTCGAGGTAGTCATAAAAAATTTTGTTTAAATTTTATTGATTTTACTGGCTTTACTATTTTTAGATCCCAGGAAATGGACCAACAAACTTTAGATTTAAAAAGGCAGTTAGCAGTGATAGAACAAGAAGCCTCAGTATTTAGAAGCAAAGCTCAAACTTTAGAAACAGAGAATGAAAAGCTGATAGCAGAAAATAAGCGTTTGGAACTTATACGTGGGACCAAAACTGCAAAAAGTGACAAACTTACTGATAATTACATAGATAAAATTTCAAGTTTGGAAGAAGAGTTATCTGCAGCAAATAAAAAAATACTTGAATTGGAGGAAAAGGAGAAGAAACCAAAAGTAAATGGTGATATTGTCCCCTCCAAACAACTAAAGCAAATTGAGAAAGAGCGCGACAAGCTTCAATCAATTTTGGATAAACTTAAAGAAAATTCTTCCAAGGCATTTAAAAATAGAAAAGTCCATTCCCCTACAGAACTGACAACCAAAGCACAATTAAGAACAATGGTCAACGATTTGGAAACAGAAATTTGTAAATATATATATAGAATTACTTTTAATAAATTTTAACCTTAACATTTTGCAGCGGCAGTCCTAATTACTTTGGATAATTTAGAAACATCCAAAGCAAAAATCGAAGATGAATTAAGTAAATCAAAAACAACTAAAGGAACAAAAGATTCAACTAATAAGGAATTAGAAGATCTAACCAAAAAACTTGAAGCGTTGGAAAAAGAGAATTCAAAAACCAAGGAAAAATTAGCTGATGTAAATCAAAAATTAAGTAATGCTGGTGAAGAAAAGGAGAAACTTAAAAATGAAATTAACAAATTGAAAACGGAACAAGAAAAAATAATAACAGAAAAGAAAAATGTTGAGGATGAAATTGGCAAACTAAAATTGGAGAGCGGTAAGTTGTTAAGTTAACAATTTTCAATTTATGCTGAGATAATGTGCATAGGTCAAGTCAAGGATCTTAAAAAGGAGCTTGTCGAATTGAAAGATAAATGTGAAACAAGTAAAAAAGAAGTGGAGAAAAAAGAAAGCGAAATTCGAAAATTAAAAGATGATATTGAAGAGAAATCCAAATTATCAAAAGAGGTAAGGCGTGAGCATCCGATCAAACTCTCCGAGATAATGTATGCAAAATTTCAGCTGACGCTAAAAACTAAAAAGCTGAATGATTTGCAAAAGCAATTGAAAGATGCGGAAGAGGAAACGAAGAAGTCTGAAAAGTCTTTAAAAGACAAGATTAAGAAGCTTGAAGATAGTGTAAGTCCAAATTGTTTCCAAATACTTTTGTTAGAATAGGAACCGGGAATCAGATAAGCATATAGTGTTTGAAGTAGTTTTTGAAATTTTTTGCATGCTATTTTGATTGATATATTTTAGTTCATTTTGAGACAAAATATTATCTTTTCTATTTATAAAATTACTTTTGAAACTAAACTAATATTTATTTTGGTTTTTAGTTAGAAGAAGAAAAGAAGAAAAGTAAAGATAAAGATTCGAAACAAAATGAATTGAGTGATACTTGGAGCAATAAATATGAAAAATTATCATCCGAAGCTAAATTGTTGAATAAGAAAATTGAAGATTTGGAGAAGACAATAAGTTCGCAGAATTCAACAATAGAAAAATTGGTATGTAGTTATAAATAATATTTAGAAGCATGGTTTGATCCTAAATACCTTTTGCAGGAAAAAGATTTGGAGTCTGAGCGCTTAAATACATCTGTTGTGATTAAACCTAATGTAGATAGTAAAGAAATAAAGAAACTGAGAGAGGAAGTTTCGAAACTAAAAAATGAAATGCAAGAATGGGAATCTAAAGCAAAAACAGGAGAAAAGAATTTGAAATCCACTGAAGAAAAGTTAAGGAAAGCAGAGACTGATTTCAAGACTGAGAAAATTAGTTTAGAGAAGAAATCAGCTGAATTAGACATAGATTTACAGAACGAGAAGAAGAAACTGCAAGTTATGAAGACAAATCTGGAAAAAGAACAGAAGAATAGGGAGTTGGAACTTGGTGTTTTGAAAAACAAAATTAAAAGTATGGAACTGAACTCAGGAGGTACTAAGAAGGTTACTGAGGTTAGACAGGAGTACCAAGAGAAAATCGAAAGTAAGTTTATTATTAAATCATTTTCTTCTCTTACTAAAAAAAATTTTAGAGTTGGAGAAAGAGTTAGATAAAGAGAAAAAGGAATACGAAAGTTTAACAGCAAAATATGAAGTATTAGAAGAAGAACATGTTGTTACTAAAGCAAAACTTGTAACCGAAAAGGAATCTTTGAGCAGGTATTTTGAAATCTTTGCTTTTATTCAAGGTCCTAAGAAACCTTTAGAACTCATCTTCAAAATCTTTAATTTTCTAAAAATTTCAAAATGTATCAAATACAATAAACGAAAAATATGTCAATGATACGTTGCAGAAAAGTCCGAAACTTAATTTTTGATATAACGTTCCTTAACTAATGACAAGTTTTAAAAATCCTCATAAATCCGGTTATACTTAAAAATCGATTAACCTTACAGTTTCTCCACACGCACTTTGCATAGTAACATATATATTTTATGATTTATTTTTTATCCGGCTATATAAAATTTCTAGCTAAACTCTACGTGAGTATTAATCTAATTAGAGAAGCCTAATAAATAAAAAAATATTTAACATGCGATGATAACTAAACTGGCAAGTTCATAATCAAAATAAGTCGTGATAAGTGCCGTTTAAAAATAAACTTATCGTGATACCCAACCACCTTCTGGATGATCGTGCAAAGAAATTGTTTGAAATTCGTATATCGTGACCTCTTAACTTTCGCCCAAACTATAATTTAATCATTTTCAGTCAATTAATATCCATGAAAAGGGAATTGGAGAAATTGGAGGAAGATTTTGAAATTGAAAAGGATGACTGGAGTACGAAAAATGAAATACTCTTGAAAGAAAAGAATGAACTTTTAGAGAAAATGAAAAAATCTGGAAACGGTGATCATTTAGAAAAAGTACGTTTAAAGACTGCTTTGGAAGATCGCCAAGTTGAGTTGGAACAAGTCAAAAAGGAGTACGATGTGATACACGATCAAATGGAATATTTACGAAAGGAAAATGATGAACTTCGTAAGAAATTAGATGATTATGATAAAGTTTCCAAAATTCAAAGAAGCATCAGTGCTGATAGTACTGCCATGGACAGAGAAATTAAAGAAATGAAAATTAAGTAAGTACAAAAAATATTTCAATTTTGATTTTCTTTCTAAACAAAATTTTAGATTTGCCGCTTTAGAAAAATCTAAAAAATCAGATGTGACCGAATTGAAAATGAGGTACGATGGCCAAGTGAATATCTTAAATGAAGAACTGCAGTCTTTACATACGCAAGTCTCCAGATTTAAACGAGAAAGAGATAATTACAAACATATGTTGGAAAGTGCTCAAAAGACCATAGGAGATCTCAAAACAAACCCAGGAAAACCAGGAACTAATAGGAACTCTATCAATAATTTCGATGATGTAACTTGTGATTATGAAATATTTCTAATTTTTATTTTAAATTTACTTTTTATAGGTGGAAGAACAAAAATCCAAAATTGCAAGTTTGGAACAACAGATAAGTTGTATGGAAGATGAATTATCCGAATCTCGTTTAGAAGCATCGAAAGTAAAGACTGAACTGGTTTCGGAACGTTCATCATGGGAAGTCAAATTATTAGAAATGCAGTCACGAGTTAATGAATTGGAGGAAGAGAAGATTTTAAGCAGTGGCCGAACGAAGATTGCTGGTTTACGAACGAGGATGGAACTTTCATGGCAGAAAGAACGCGAGGAACAACAACGATTACTTCAAGAAACTGCTACGCTAGCTCGAGATTTACGACAAACCTTATTTGAAGTAGAACGAGAACGCGATAAAGAAGTTTTAGAAGCAAAACGTAAAATGGAACAAATGAAGAAAACTCTTGAGGAAGATCAAGAAGAAAATAAAAAGAAACTTTCAGAACTACAATGTGATTTCATGGAATTACGTGATGCCCATGCTAAGCTTAGGACTACCAATGAGAAGTTAAGGCGGGAGAAAGAACGAAATGAACGCGAACGTGAAGAAATGAAGTACCAAATTAGTGGTAAGAAGCGTACAGAAATGGATGATAATAGACGAGTCAACATTTTGATTCAACAAGTTGAACAATTGCTGCAATTAGCTCCAGAACTTTTCGGAACAAGGGAACGTGATCCCTCAACTTATACTCCGACACCACCAAAACGTACCAAATCTAAATCAAGAGAAGGTTCACCTGCTATGGAAAGAAAAGATTATAGTAGAGAATCATCAATGGTACGAGATGATAAACGAACTCAGGTACAATCAACATTACAAAGATTAGTTGATGCAACTGATGAACTGAAAAGAATACAAAAATTAAGTGAAGAGGACCGTGAAAGGGAACGTCTAAAGCGGTCTATGGGCATGAGACGGGCCACATCTACTGAAAATGACCAGATCTCAAATAATGGACGTGCTACTCCTACAAGAAAATTAACCAGAAACGATAGTAATCTACATAAGAGAAGTTTATCTTTAGAACAGACATCTACAATGCACGATAACAATATTTGGAAAGGAGATGATGATAGTATGTCCAGTCTGCAATCTTTGGATATGGGATCTGATTTAGATTTTCGAAGAAAGCGTGATGTCAGCATGGATAGTAGATTATCCGGGGGATCAACTCAAAGTGAATTAGCAAGTGGAGAAAAGAAGAAAAAGAAGGGTCTAATGGGAAAATTAAAGAAACTAACAAAATCTAGGAGTATTGATGATCAAGCGGAAGATCATTTTTCGCCTACACGACCACTAACATCCCGAGTAAGCACAAGAAAATCATTAAAAAATCTAACTATTATTATATTGTTTTTTTTTCAGCCTGGTTCAAATTCAGATCTCGAAGATTCTAAAGGCAGCAAGAAAGATTTGAAAGATCGAATAACGGGAATATTTAAGAAAGGCGGTTCTTCATCACGAAGTAACAGGTAAATTATTTTATTTATCTTTTTGGATTAAAGTAAACTGAGACCAAAACTATGCTATATTTTCAATTTTGATCTAACAAAAATAGATTTTGGATTCCTCACATTTTGCCTTGGTTTGTACTAGATTTGAATATCAGACTCTACACATTTTGCTTATTTTATTTTTGAGTTATCTTGTTAAACAGTTTTCCAATTCTTTAATAGGAATAAATTAAAGATTTTGATCAATTTCGTTTATCAATAATTTCACCAAATTTTCTAAAACAAACTTTTTTCGATTATTAGTGTGGAAAGACAAGCAAGAGCAGATACAACCAGCAGTTCAACTCAAAGACCTTTGATGAGAAATGGTAGTAATTCAAATTTGCCATCCAGAGATTCCGTAAGTAGGTAAAATAAAACAAAATGACAAACATAGTAAAAAATTAATTTTCCTTTCCAGAGTACAGATAGGCTACACAAATCAAGAAAGGTGGTGACATAATGTTATTGTTGTACTAAGAAATTTTATTTAAATGTTTTGCATACTAAATTTAATTGTCTTAGATATTAAATATTTAATGAAATAAATTATTCCAAGTCGTTCTATTTTTAGTCTTTTAATTTCAAAAGTGAGCACCTCAGTGACATCTATTGTAATTTTAACGAAACACCTCCGTATTGATCGTGTAAATTAACAAACTATATTAATTAAAAAAAACTGATCTCTTCTTAAAAAACTTTATTTTTATTATTTTAACATTCATTTCAATCTATTATTATTATTATTATTGAGAATTTTTTAAATTAAATATAGCAACAGCTGTAAAATAAGTTGCCTATATTACATTAGTGTTATAACAGAAAAGGAAGCTAACAGATAACTTGTAAAGATAATAAAAGTTAAAATCCTTTGGGATAGTGAAAGGAGGGAATGCAACGCGTTTATAACTGAAATAATTCAGTTAAAATGACGCATAAACTGTCACTCAAGTGTAATTCGGGTAATTTGCTTTACGAGATTTGTTTTGCTCTGTTCTAAACTGCCATGAAAATATTGGATCTCAATTTTTTTTTAATATTGATTGTGATGGATTTGATTATGAAAAATCTCGAGACCGTGTAGCTTGTTAATGTTGTAAACAACCTGAGATGTTTATAATCTCGATGGGATTTTGAATGAATCTAATATTCTCATTATGCTAAGATGTTCTGAGAAGTTTTGCAAAAACAATCATTTTCATTTGCAAAACATGTCGTCGAATAATAATGAAGCAATAAGTATAATAACTAAAGATTTAATTTTTGAGAATTTCTTTCCTTCTTTACAAATATGTTATTTATTTGTAATGCTTGATTAATAAATCTTTCGACTGTACAAATTTTTTACGGATGTATAAATTTTTCCATATCCATTTGGATCATGGTGGTTTATTGCTTTAAAATTTATGTACTTTAAATACATTTAAACATAACTCTTAAGATCTTATCCATAAAACTAGAAGCTTAAAAGAATCTTTAGCTTTTATCTCTATAAAATAATATAATTCAATAGAATTGACATAGTTAAAAGAAAATTTTAATCTTGTTTGACCATTTTATAGTTTGTTAGATTTAGATATGACCAGAGAAGAGATTTTCTCAATCTGGTTAATGTTTTGCTCAAAGTGCTCAAATAAATGTGTTAAAGTTTTGCACTAGTGATTAACGAACACCTAAATCAGTAATACATAATTTGAAATAAAAAAAATTATTCCGGTTTAAAAAAAGTGGAATTAATTAGGAAATATTAATGAAAAAGTAGTAGAATTAAAGTTGCGAAAGAAAAACCGCAACAAAGCATTGACAAAATTTAACAGAATTTCACAAAGAAGTGGCTTCATTATTTTTAATGTAAAATTCTGAAAGATATTCATTACATGTAGATTTTATATTAATTTATTTTGAAGTGGTTATTGCTGGTATGTCAGAGCAATTTCTTAGCACTGTGGTTGTTCCGATCTTAAAATTTTGAATGAGAAAATTAGACGTAAGCACAGATAATTGCTTTAGAAATGATCGTGAACGCGAACACACGTCCGCTTTTTAGAAGCGGGAGAGCTTTTAGTAGAGCACTTTATAAAATACAAAAATAAATGTTAGTTAAAATACGCGTTCCGGCGGAGTTCGCGCCTCAAAAGTGGATCCATTGGCACCCTTTAGTTGGAAAGTGATACGCGTAATTTTATAATAAATTTACGTTGTATGTAGATAGCAAGAATAGCAGGAGCAGCTAACATAAAAGCGTTTCTCCTAATTCAATCAATTTGCTAAAAAGCTCGCAAAACTGAGGACTTATTAGGAGGGTTTTCGAACTGTGCAAAGGCTGTATAGCACTATCTAATTAAACCGTGTAATAAAAATTCTTCACACTTAAATCTGTAAAGTAAATAAATTTTAATTGTAGAAAAAATGTACACAAAACAAATTTTTAAAAGAGGTAAGCAGATTATGGGATTAAATGGACCCTTAAATACTTTTGTGTTTGGTCAATTGAGGGTGCATTAACACTTTAAAAAGAATTATTCCACACTCAAATAGAAATAACAAATCGAAACATTTTCGAATTTGTTGGTGTTGTAAAAGAGCAAAATGCTGAGCGCGTTAACCGCGATAAATAGATTATTTCTAGCGTAAATCAATTAAGGCACGAACAAAGGCCCTATTGGTCCCATCAGCCCCATCACAGACTGACTGTTGTTTCGATAAACCAATTATAATGTAACCCTTTATAGGACAAACACAAAACCGCGTAAAACTTGCGTAACACTACACCCCTTACATATGGGCACAAAAATAACTTAACTTACTACATTTAACACTAAGTAACCAATATCAGGTCTCATTTTTATTTTTTAAATAAAATCAAATTATTTCGGCTGTTTCAACTAATTTTATTAGTTCTTTTAAAAAAAAATTGAATTAAAAGCATTTAATATTACAAAATCAATTAAAATTATAATTTCATAAAATATAAATTTTAACAATTAAATTACTGATCACAAAATGCAATCCCAACGAAATTTTTAATTTTATTTTTTTATCTGTAATTTAATTGTTAAAATTTATATTTCGATCTCTGGGATATCTAACTTGAAAATTTATTTTATAAAATATATATTTCTGCCTATGGAATCTCCCATACCTGTCAGAGAGAAATCTCCGGGTCTGCCACAGACTAGCGGGTTTCGAGTTTTGATCAAATAATAATTCGTTCGATTTTCGCCTCTGATCAATAACGGACTTACGATAAAAATCGTAAATGCGAAGACTACTTTCTCAGTAGGAAAGGATATGGCAATTTAAGTTCCAAAAGAAACATCCATGATTAAAAAATTGGATGGATTCAGCCACTACTTTTTGGTAGTTCATTTTTACAAGAAAAATAAATAACACTACTATGTTTTATCTACCAATTTTATTGCATAACAATGCAAATAGTTTCACCATAATTTCTCAGCTTCATCAGTCACGAAACCACTCGATCGAACACGATCAAGCAAAAGAATTATTACTTGCCTATCATTGTGTTTGTTTGAACAAGGAAATTACCTTCAGTTGACTCTCTTTCTTGAAGTAAATGTTAATGGATATCGAATGAGACGACATCAACGTTTTAGCCAAATAAATTTTGAAGAAAAAGCACTAAGAATGAGACTGAAAAGTGGCCATTTAAAAATAATTGTTGTTAAATTAACCTGATGACCAAAAAAGCTTATACAATTTGATAAAAGCGAATTTTGATTTATTATTAAAAATTCTCAAATGTGAATATAAAATTTAGTATTCATTACTTTGAAAGTTATAGAATATATACTGACTGGAGCATTTATCTGTAATTCAGGACATCAAATAAAAACTATTAAATTCTGTTTCAATTTGATGTCAAAACAGGAAGGATAACATCATAATGTAAAAGCTTATTACAATTAAACCGTAGTATGTAATAATATTCCTGAATAATCTATGGCTTAATTTAACACTTACATAGAGAACGCAAACAAATCGGTGAAATAATGTTTTGACCGATTAATCCTAAATAAACAAATATGCGGGAATGAGGCCCCCAGCCTGTTTTCATTGAAAATAATATGGATATGAATCCTTATAAAAACATATTGTGTGTCCATTTGTATGTGCGCGCCTAACAGTGTATTATGTCCCTTATAAATGGAGATTAGAGATTGGAATACCGAATAGAACAGCACACAACGTGCAAAGCGCCGATTCTATTGAATTGGACATAATGATGTAGAAAGGGGATTATATGGTGTTTATCAAAGCTGAATGGAATCAACGCATTTCACCATTTATATCATTCCAAAGTAATACACTGCAGTTTACGTGAATATTCAATAATACAACTCTTTTATTAACTGGTATATTAGAAGAAACCGATCTAGTTTTTGTTTTAGTTAAGAATTAAAACATTAATTTATTGCAGTACTCATCAAAATACAAACAAATTACATTTTTCAAAGAAAAAATTGTTTCTTGTATTTTAATGTAGCCGCAATGGCCCCCTGGCAGGTTTATCTCAAGATCCTATTTAGATAAAGAATCTGTAGCTTTTGTTGCAAATGTTAAATGGCAATTGAGATTTTTCGTGTATTTTGACATATGTCAGATTTGTTCGCTTTTCAAATGCAGTAAAATTTCAACAAACAAATCCGGAACTCGTTAAAATTTTCTTATTATTTCCATTTAATTTTTTTTTAAGTTTTATCTACTTCAATGCCATAATGAGGCTATTACGAAACCCGTTTGGGTTTCATAATGAGTATGTTAGGATTGCAAATTAAAAAAATAATATTATGGATTTTTTCTGTTTTAACCTTATGCCTCTCGAAATTACCAAAAAAATATCTCAATTTTAAGATTTCTTTAAAGTTTCGCAAATTTGATTGCAAATTAGAAAAATAATATTATGAATTTTTTCTGTTTTAACCTTATGCCTCTCGAAATTACCAAAAAAATGTCTGAATTTTAAGATTTCTTTAAAGTTTCGTAAATTAAAAAAAAAAATTTAGAACTGTACCCGTGGCATCTGCGGGTCAAAAATGCGATTCTACTAATATTCATATTAAAATGAATTTGAAATTTTTGCAAACCGATAGGGATTTTTATGACGAATAAGTAAACATTAAACGACAGCTAATTGGCTAAGGATAAATAGGCAAACATCTAAAAAAATACGATAAATTTTAGTTTTAATGTTTTAATTATGGAATTTAGTAAATTTATTTAATAAAATTTTCATTTAATTTTGATAAAACCTTATAGATCGCATTTAAAGAAAACAAAGAGTGTTGAATCTGTTGTAATAAGGTTTGGTAAATCGAACGCGCTTCAAAGAAAACAAATCTTTAATGAAAAATGTATATGGGAAGGGAAAAATCACGGGGCAGTATTCGCATCAAACAAACAAGATTGCATGTCGTGAAAGGTTTCCTTTTGAGGAGAGCGCCGTGTCGGTTGGTAGTCCGTTTCTCCCCCCGTTCTATACCGCTGATCAGCTTCAGCTTTTCATTTACTAGCAAAGCTCACTGATCCGCTTATGCTTACCGATTACCAGTCGCAGCTTACGGCCACAAATTAATAATTGGAAATTCATCCCGTGTTACAGGCACAGCATTCTTCTTATGCTTCGTCATCATAATCAACAAATTCGAAACTCGTGATCCGTATCGATTTCGACTCTACCATCAATTCCTATTTTGTTTATTGCTACAAAATAGCACTAGCACCATAAATGTAAAAGGTACCTCCTCTTTGATGTACGAAACTTTCCTAATGAAATTGATATTAATATTGATTGCGCTCTTGTATCTCGTGCTGATTGCATAAAGTGTGTGTGGCGTTTGAGATAGTTTCCAGCTAGCCAGTGGCACAAGGGTATATGGGGCTTGTAATTTAATGAACGGTTGCTAGACATCATCCCCTGACACACACACACACACACACACACACATACACACACACATGCACATACTCATATAAACCAACGTAAATTGCCCATCGCCAACACTTTACGAACAAAATAAAATTTTCCTATATTGTCTCAACATTTGTGATTCAAGCAATGAATTATTCTGATTATTAACTTTAAATGTGATCTGTTTAACAAATAATTGCACAGATGTGCATTAAATAGAATAGTGCCCACTCAAAATGACACCTAATCTCGGTTTCGAATTGCCGCACCGGGTTTCGGATAACATAAATGCTACTATTCCATGCCAGGCCTCACATAAATTCAATTTGTACAGTTTCCTTTTTCGCACTAAACGATCCATTGTATTTCAACCGCACATCAATTGGTTAACGGCAACACGCACATATTATACCTAAATTGATTGTATCCGTCCCAAAACTACAAAACTATAAAGATATCTATTCTCATTTTTGTATATAACAAATAATTCTTAAAACTTTTTCATTAGTTAAATGGGATTTTATTACTTAACAATATCTAATAAAACAAATAAACACCTCGAGATCTTCCATTTTAAGTTTTCCAACTTTTCTTTTTTCACTTTCCGCACACTACTGTGTAAGAAAAGTATTATAATCGTGATTTTGGCATTTTGAGGTTCCATGAACACATTTTGGATATTTTTGCGATGATGTTTGTGCATATGTGTGCGTATGTATTTACGTAAGTGCGGTTTTCTTGTGAACGCTTCATTCAATCGGGTTCAAATTTGGTATAAACATTACTTGTTTTATTTCGAAAATAATGCATTTTGTTTCATTCATTTATCTTCAAAATTAATGGAGATATTAACAATTTTATATATGATCATATAAATATTCTATCATTTTATTAATACTAGTGTACGGAAAGTCGAGTGGAGCCCACTCCAGATATTTTATTTTAGTTTAAAATTGTAGTATTGAGTAACATTTTAAATTGTTAATATTTTTGTGACTTCCTTATCATCATTTTATAAATAATAATAAGTTTTAAGTTTAATAAATAACAGCATCATCCCAAATTAATGGCAACTAATCTTTAAAAGAAAATTCCAATGAAAATATTGATGTTATTTAAGCAAATAAATAAATAAAATCAGATGATCATTATTTAATGTTTACATTAGGTATTGAATGGGAGTTCTTTTTAAAATCAGGTAAATGAGTTAATAGAATTGGTCGATATCGAGTGTCCCCTAAAGAATTTCATGTGATCCCAGTTTTAAATACTTATATTATGTGCTAATTTTTTGTATGGGTAAGAATAGCCGGGTGGTTGAATCCGTGTTTTGACAAGCTGTAAAAATTCCAACAAATTGCCACTTAAATCCATTGTGCTAAATATTGAATAGCATTTTGTACGGATCCTTTTATGCTTTTGTCATGTTTATTCAAAAAATATCGCAATAAGCTTAGAATATCCCTAATGTGGTATGTACTAATATGTGATCATGTAATCTCTCTGATGTGCCACTCTTCCAATAATTAATTCACAAAACAGATGATAAGAAATTAATTGTGGGTGAATGCGAGCACCCTTTTCCATGTGCGCGGTTGTTTCCTATTCTTTTCGCTACAAAAGGAAATGATTCAATTGAATTGCAACACCGGATATTATTCTAATAATTGGTAAACATAAATTGTCAAAGATAAAATGCTCGCACTGAGCATTTGTCAAATATATCAGATTACTATTATACATGTAAATATATTGGGGCGCGAGCGCTTTTCTATTTCCATCTCCCTAGGGCCCAAGGGCTGTACATGCAAGGGGGTTCATGTTAACACAGCACTAGGTACCCTCTTATTATCTAATAGCGGTAAATACCGTGTGATGAGCGTAATCATAAGCTAATTCCAACATCCCCCATTCAACCCCTACGCATGTCGCCAATAAAACAATCAATGTACGTAATAAATACTTTTAGCATTGCGAGCATAACAGCCCCTTTCATCTTTTAACACATAACAAATCAATAGCCCCCGGACCCTCTATGTGATCTGCATATAACCGCAACACACACAATCTACTTCGCTTTTCTCACCTATTACAAATTATAACTTAACACCGAGATCTATTCAATATCTAACCTACGCTGTGGTCTGAATCATTTAAACCACTTCAAAAGTAGAGACAGTTTAAGAGGTTTTTATGCCTGTCCTATGTCACACTTCACAACATACTCGCTTTTCGCGCGCAGAGTTCCGGGTTTGATCTCCAAGCGGGAACATGAGGAATTCATTTACTTTTAATTGTAATGATTAAAAATTTTTAAAAGTAATATCACCAAAAAGTTCTTTTGTTTCAACTAAATTGCTATTATTTTGTAATTTGGATGGTTACAGTCATAACTTCGACAGCTATAGACTCAAGTGTCCATCAATTTCTAAAAAATACTGTTCAAAGATTTCTTTAAACACACATTACGTGCCAATTATTACTTTTTTTTTATATTAACAATTATAGACCGATTGTAATTAAAGTTTCAAGCTACGTTCTATGTTTTTTAAGATTTCTAAATCTATAACTGCTATAACGTTACAAAAATAAATTAAATCTAATATTGGAGTCTCTCTACTATGTGGTAATGCATTTTGAACGAAAATTAAAACAAACAACTTTTATGTTTTACCACATTTTTATTAACTAAAAATTAATAATTTATATTGTCAGTCTTTGGTAATTCCTTGACCCGTCAGATAATGGCACAAATTGCTACCGAAACCTAGTTAATAAAAAAGTGGTAGAACATAGAAATTGTTTGTTTTAATTTTCATTAAATAAATAAATTAATTATATTGTAATATATTACAAATATTGTTTTTTAAATTTAAATTGGAAGAAAACAACTTATTTTATATTATAAAATATGTAAGCCAAATTAACTCTGGATGAAAATTCATTAAAATAATAAAAACAATGTTTAATTTTTATGTTTGTGCTTGAAAAGGAACGAGTCGCTCAGTAATTTATGGTGGATGCGCCGGGAACACAGGTATAGGTACAATTATTGAGTAGATGGACTGATTGGAGGCTGCCAGATTTGATAACGACGTCTCCTTCGAAATGGTATTCGAGGCTGCTTGTGTAGGGATAGAGGGTGAGAGAAATGCGCGCGGTGGCGTGTCGCATCCCCCGTACGCTCCCACTTGATTCCTCTAAAACCCTACACACCATGCGCAAAAACGGAAACAATTAAATTAACAATGGTTGGTTTGGTCGCGCATACATCGACTGCCATTCGGACTAAATCTTGCAGAAAATGCGCGTTTTTGTTGCGATTATTCCACATTGAAATCGTTTCATATTTAATAGGAAGTCTATTTTGCTGCACAATTCTAACGACGAACTCCCTGCCGCACACGCCCCGAATTTAATTACGTCTCCATTCTCTTTTATAATTACCACCTTAATCCCCAGAAATAAATATATAACTCCCACCAAATATTTTATTACTTTCGCAATTAAATGCTAGGTCAACATTTTAGAGCATTATTAGTTGAAGAAAACTATTCAACGTTGTATACATTTATTCAAATAATGTTTAAATAATATTTTGAATTACAGAGATCCTAAAAGGAATGGCACAAAACCGGCAAGAATGAAGATACGCTTCAAATAAATCCTCTGATTGATAACCCTTTGATGATGAATGTTTTTATATATATTTTTTCATTCAAAAAGTTTTTAAGAAAAAAAGAAGAGAAGCAGTGTACATTTTATTGATCAAGTAGTATTTCCTGATAAAAAAAAATTGAATAATGCCTTTTGTCTCATATATAATTTTTCGCTACATGCATTTCTTCGTAAAGATGATTGTAAAATTAATTTTGTAAGAACTGAGTAAATCAGGATTCAATTTGAAGTGCGCGAGGGAGCTTACGGTGGCAGATACATCGTGAAGTAAATAAAATCGGGTAATAATAAATCCATAATCTTATCCGCTTAAAGTCTATCCAACACATATAACCACTGATCAATTTCTCTATGAGTTATATATAATATTATCCTCGTTCGTGAGTTGTAGGGGAAGTCGAGCCTCGAGCCGCCGGCTGCAATACCAGGCAGGGAGTTTAATTACAGACTGGTGGCATCCCCAGGGACTGGCGGGGCTTCGAACCACCTCGCAGCCACCCCTTCGCGTCCCCAGCTCGTCCCCTTTTACCATTCTGCCTCCCTTTCGCCGTCGCCACAGCAGCAAAACTCAAACGCGGCATTTCAAAGATTCATTTGCATCTACAGTCCGTACTTATTTATGAATAATCACTTCCTGGCCAAAAGAATGACAGACAGAAAGAACATCCACAAAAATATTCCTAAACATTTCTTACATTTCCATTTAAATTTAATTTACCAACTAAAATTTTATTCAAATTTTTAATTAAATTAATTTTGAAAGACAACCCTCTGCTATAGTACCATAAAAACTGCATCTTACAGAAAATTTATGTACAAAAGAGAGAAAAATATGTAGTGATCTAATTCTTTTTGTTCGATATTTAGAGAGCTAAATATGTGAAGTTATTTCATAAATACTCGCAATTAAATTTTTTATTGAACCCCAAAATATTTTTAATTCTGCAGTCCATCAAAGGGCACCTCGTTAAAACC
This sequence comes from Coproporus ventriculus, assembly GCA_027574865.2. Taxonomy (NCBI): domain Eukaryota; kingdom Metazoa; phylum Arthropoda; class Insecta; order Coleoptera; family Staphylinidae; genus Coproporus; species Coproporus ventriculus. The sequence continues at coordinate 20,824 of JAODAH020012502.1, read as the reverse complement.
AACCATGCTGATATTTTTTTTTGCAACTTTTTTTATGATTGAATTGTGAAAGGGCAATATGGAAAGTGTATCGCATGTAAAAAAGCGCATTTTGACTGGCGATTGATGAATAGTAGTAATAGATTAAAAGCGAACGAAGTTTAATTTGTACATTGGCCGTTCGTTTACAAATGTAAGCGGTGAGTGCGCGGGCGGTTTCCCGAGCCATGGCCCTAGATCGATCAAAACTATTGTTACTCAATTCTGGTCACGAGGCTCGATCTGCACTGTTAACAGCCCTATCTGGCCCTATCTCATGTCATGCATTGTATTTCTAAACACACGACCAGTCTCTGATACGTCATTGAGTCCGCACGAACGCACATTACACTACCCATCCTGACAATATTTCTACACCCCAATTAATTTTTTCGTTCTTTTTTTTTTAATTATTACTCATTTTCGATACTTTAAATCAAACATTAATTTTTTGCGAAAGAAATACAAATATAATGAATAGTAAGTACAACAAACTCTGTAGTTGAAATAAAGATTAAAAAATACATATACCAATGTGTATATTCAATCTACAGATATAATATTGCTGAAAAGTATCTCAAAATATTGAACTTTAATGGCAATGAAGTTCTGTCAAAAAATATAAAAGCATTTCATTAGCAGAAAATCATAATATGCTAAAATGGATTAGATAAATATGCGATCGTCATCAAGCAGTATGTCGGCTGTTTAAAGCTGGTGTGCTCTATCCTTAACCGAGTAGAGAATTAGCTATACAAAGAGATAATATGTGCGAAAATCTATTTGATGCTATAATTTTATGTTTATTTTTCTGTTGTCTATCTGTTCCAGTCCAGTGTGAACCAATACTGACAGTGGTTTTAATCGAGAATCACCATGTACACACGATGAATCCAATGGATGACTCAGCGCCACTTGCCTCAGGAATTTGCCGCACACGATCAAGCCAATGATTTTGGAATTGAAAATTCAACTTGGCAACTACATATGTACGGTACACGAGTCCATCAGAGTTTCTTCGCATACCGTAAGGTTTGAACTTGGCTCTGAAGCATTGGACTGATGGATCACTCGTGTATTTGGTGCTTTACAACTCAAAGTTTTCGTCTTTATTTCATGTAATCAAATACAAGTTCTTCAGTGAGCAATTTGAAAAAATAATATATAACCTGTCTATTCCGAAAAATTATTCTGCATGAAACTCCAATTTTCATTTTAGGAAAGTATAGTCTCGTCCAATCTTTGTCAAAACGGTTTTATTTGCATCTAATTCGAAAAAAATAATCCACGTGTATTTTCAGGTACGAGTATGCCCTAAAAGAGTTCTACAAGCTCATAATTTTCAAATAACGTAACTATATTCAATCTAAACCAGAGAATTAAAAGAAGCCATGTTAATTGAATCCCAACATGGAATATAGACAAGTATAACAGCCAAATCAATTCAAATAACAAAATAAAATAATTTAAAAATGTACAGAAACTAATTAGGAATTATTCTGATTCTTAATAGAACGATTTAGTTCTTTGACTTTTCCACCTGCAATATATAGATGAAACAATTTTATTTATTTACAACGCGAAATTTCAATTACCTATCAAATATCATGACAATTCATTATTTGTGAATTTTTAAGAAATTCTTGGAAATATTTTCTTGTTCTTAATGTATACTCAAAAAAGTTTTTATCAGTACACAATCATTTAAAATTGTATTTAAAAATGTAAAGATTTGAGTTTACAAAAAATACAGAGAATTTTTTATATTAATGAAAGAATAAACCCCGACGAACCATCTTAATAGAGTGATTGTCGAAACTAATTACAGTGAACAAGAATGGGTGTACTAGCAACAAAAACAACAGCACATGTATAGTCTCTTTTAATTTAATGTCGGCAGTTACATAAAAAAAGGGACCGTAAATGTGTATAAGCCCTAGTGTAATTTTTGTTTAGGAAAGAGGCTTATAATGGCTTTGAGACCGGCCCAAAATTAAAATCAAAAAGTGAACGGATGTGCACGTCATGCATATTTAGTTATTTGTCTTACAATTTTTTTTTTTGTAACGGTCGGGGAATTGTGAGGACCCTAATGCGGGCGAATTTTTCTAGACGAGCGCTTGTTTTGTATATTCCGTGTAATATTCGGCATTTCTATGTTTCCAACGTAGAAGCCACTCCCATAAACTCCCTCCAAAATAAACCGGAATTCCCTTTCTCTCTCAAGCACAAAAGGCTTCATCATGCCCGCTCCACCATTCTAAAGTTGTTGGCTAAATATTGTCATTATTTCTTGATACAATAGAAACAAATGTATTTGGATTTCGTACAAATTTACTGATTCGATATTTTTTTGTTTAATTTCTTTCTTTTAATTTTTGGGTTTTTTGAGGTAATATAGGGTGGTAAAATAAACAAAAAAGTTGGAAAAATGCGTGGAAAACACGGTGATTTTGTGTGAAATCAGTATGGAAAACTTAAGGGTTGCAAATAGAATTGAACGGAATCTAACCCTCGAGTTGAAAGCGAGTGAGAGGGATAGGTTCGGTTCGTGCAGGGGAGAAAAGGGGGAAAACAGGATCGGTCCACACGCAAGTTTACCAACATGGCTGGGCGGGAACTTCCTTTTTTCCGGGATACTCCAACGGGTTTCATTGGAGGATTCGAAGCCCGCCTCTAGACTGTTGGCAAATATTGGTTCACAAATACTGGCTTGTTTGTATAATGTTTAGATATGCTCAGTAGAGTCTTACGTGGAGACAAGCAATGAGCAGTGAGGGTGCACTTGACATGTAAAAATTGCCGTAAACTGAAATAAAGTTATTAGCCAGTTTCGGTTTAAACGTTAAGTATATCTCTCGTGCGGGTGTGATTTGTGAAAATGTGCAGTAACGAAACACCAACGAATGCAACTCCCAGATTACCGATTCCATTTGGTTTGGATAATGGACCCAGAGCTTTGTTACCCATCGATCAGTACCGTTTACAATTGTATCAGTATGCTGTCGCAGAAAGGTTGCGTTATCCTTTGTTAAATCCCTTCCCGGCACCTCTTCCTTGTTACCCTTTATTTCCTAGAGTGTTACAACCTGAAGAACCAAAACCCCAACATAGTTACATTGGATTAATAGCAATGGCTATATTAAGTGCTCCGGAAGGCAAATTAGTTCTTTCCGATATATATCAACATATCTTAGATCATTATCCTTATTTCCGAACTAGAGGACCTGGTTGGAGAAATTCGATTCGCCATAATTTATCATTAAACGATTGCTTTATAAAAGCAGGAAGAAGCGCGAATGGGAAAGGGCATTATTGGGCGATACACCCTGCAAATGTAGAAGATTTCCGAAAAGGTGATTTTCGAAGGCGGAAAGCTCAACGTAAAGTGCGAAAACATATGGGGTTGGCGGTTGATGAAGACGGTGCCGATTCACCAAGTCCCCCGCCCTTATCCGTGAGTCCTTCAGTGGTAGCAGGACCTTCAACAGCAGTATTTCCAGTGCCGACGCGCGGACCGTCGCGAAAACGACAATTCGATGTAGCCTCTCTATTAGCACCCGATTCAGGTGAAGATACCGCCGAAGAAGACATTGATGTGGTTTCTAGTGACCAGCAAGAACAATCGCAGAGCCGTTCATGGCCCATCTTCCCTATAGTGAACTATTATCAAGCCCTTCTACAAGCTCGACCTACACAAACGAACGAAACACCAACCACAAATGTAGACGACCCGTAAATTGTGAGTGAAGTGAATTAAAACTTTCTAAATCATCCTAAAAAGGCTGTTTTTTTTCTTTGATAGTATTAAAAAGCCCATCCTAAACCCGTGCGTGCAATCGAAACGACTTAATGTACATAAAGTGTAGAAAAATGAAATCAATCGCGGGAATTTATTAAAAATTTGTCGGGATATTTGCCCCCTTTTTTGTAAACCCATTTCGAGAATCCCTTGTAAATACCTTCAACTATATCATTATGTATGTAAAAATGTATATCTATATATCGAAATATATGTAAATACAAAATGAGTAAAATATTGGATTTGTTTTCTTAGAGACCAATACCAAATTAGGTAGAAAAGCAGATGGTTAGCTATTGTAAAGGGCGCCGCCTATATCAAAATGATTCTTCAATTTATTAAAATGTCAGTCTAAGCACAATTTTAATATAATTAAATGATCTATTATTATGCTAAACACATTTGAAAATATTTATCTAATGTCATTTAATCAATTCAAATTGACGGCTGATGTTTACGCCTTAATTTACAAACACATTCTTTTATTTTTAAATTATTTATTTGATTTTTTTTTTAACAACACAGAAACATAAAATGCAGGGTACCATAATGAGGCTATTATGGAACCGTTTTGGGTTTCTTGATGAATATGTTATGATTGCAAAATCGAAAAAAAAACTACAACTGCAGTATCCACAAAAATTCCGTAATTCAACATATTTTCGAAAATGATCCATTCCATTTTCTTATTTAAGTAAAATACTCCAACTTCATTATACATTTAAACATCTGAAGAAAGATCTCAGGCACTAATTTTTTTTTTGAAATCATCGTATTTGAAGACGCAGTTTAAGCTTTTTACGGAATGATAAAATTCAAAAAACGTCTAAGTAATAGTTTTCTAGATAATTGGATAAAATAACGTCATAATATCAAAACTTAACATATTTTTGTTTTAGAAATAAAATTTTGCTCCTATATACAACGGATGAATTTTCTCAAAATTGTTTATTTAAATGTAGTTACATATTCAATTAATAATAACAACACGTTAGGAAATGAATTTTTGTGTTTGTTTACAAATTTTTACAGATCTCCATGATATTTAGACCTGTTTCCGGACGATTTCTCATCCTGTATAAGCACTAATTTTGGCCGGAGGCTTGGAACAAAATATTTCATTATAAAAGAATATATTTGCATATAAGAAAATAAATTATTTAAATTTCTGCATTAATGGAAGGGATAAAGTGTAGCCAGTTCACATAATTTGTTAATATAATCATTTTCTATTGAATTAATATCTGAAAATTCTAAAATTTTTAAAAGCAGAAAAAAATAATGAAAACAAATAAAAAAAAAGATTTGAAATGAAATATTATTTCGTGTTTGTTTATTTTTTTGCATAATTATATTATTTCCTTATGTATATGTATTAAAAAAATTTGATGTAATGAAAAAATTTTGCAATGTATCTCTTTTTTAAGGTGCCATTATGAGGCTATTATGAAACCCGTTTAGGTTTTATAATGAGTATGTTATAATTACCAAAGTAGAAAAAGAATTTTGTTTTATTCATAAATTATTTTATTACAATGTTCTCATTAAGGATATGTTTATTTTGTTTAGAAATGGAAAGTTTGTGTGTCTGCATAAATAAAATAAAAAATTGTACAATAAGTCGATGTGTACTCTATAGTATTGATATGAGGTAGGGCAGATGAAAGATTGTGTGGGGATAGAGGGTTGTTGGGTGTCAAATAGTAAAATGCGTTTATTGACACAATTATATGCATTAAACACAATAAGAACGGACCGGTATAAATAGTGAGGCGGAGTGTAAGTAAGACTCCACAGGGGACTACATTCATCATATCCACAGCACTGAATGTACCAACACTACATACAGACCTATAATTATTTACTAATTTGCACACAGTTCGATAAATGCCTACTATTGCAATTGCCGCCATACAAAACCATCCAACCAAATAAAAATCAAATTAGCGAATAATGGATCTAACACACTCCGAAGAATACTTGTTTAATCAATTCCACTACGTTTCTCACATTCGTTAGTTTTGGTTTTTTTTTTTGTATGTGCATCGATGTTTTTCTTTACGTAAGTACAATAGCACAGCAAGAATAAACACTTGAAATACTTCAGAATGCTTCTGGTAAACAGAAAAATTACTCTTTAACACCTAAGCAAAACCTTGAATGTTAACATTGGCATGATGAAATGATTTTTAGTCTTTACTGATAAAACTTAAAGTCGACTAAAACGTTATTATAATATTTTTTAATGGTTCGTTAAGACAAATAAAGAAATTTTAGAAACTATGTAAAACTAAAGAGTTCGTGCATCTCGTCACGACACGGCAAGTTACATCAAGATATGATATGAAACGTCATATCACAGCACGTCAGGGCAAGGAACAATAATTTTTTTTCTATCATAATTACCAAATAGATCGATGCATATCTTATTATAGTCCATCAAATTTGCTAAGGTTTCATAAAGTTTTAGAGGTGTAATAAGCCATCACAAAATCAACTTATGTTAAGTAGTTTATTGTGACCGACACCACAAGGTATTTTTACCCAAATCATGAAGATGATCATTTTTATCTCCTTCATTTGTGCAATAAACTGTTTGCTTTAAATTGATATTTTTTTAATTAGCTTATTGTTTTGTCGAAATTTTGTTCTAGTGCGCTTTAAAGCCTTTATGAAATTTTTCTCGGTGAAAAGATGAATAAAATCAATATTATAGGAAAAAGGGTGCACAATAAAGCGGCAAGTTTGTGACGAGACCTCTAAAATATAAAGTGGGCCATTAAAGGAAATCTTACAAATTCATTGTATCTTATACAATAAATTGCATAAATAATAGTTATTTGTAACACGAGTATTATAAAAAGCCATCTTGAAAAACGTACATAGTTTTACAAGTGGCATTTATAATAAGAGTTTTACATAAATTCTTTTCTATTTCGCGTAAATTTGCATTTATTTATTTTTTTAGTTTGAATAGTGTTTTAAATTTTCGAAGTTGGTAATGTAAAAACTGCAATGACACGTATTGTAAGTTATACGAGTATATAAATAAAAAGAAAAAAGTGTTTCTTTATATATTTTATTAAAATAAATATATTACTTAAATATTAATAATGTTTATTAAAAAATTATTAATTTTATAATTTAATATTTAAAAGTATAAACAATAATAATAGTAAAACAAGTTTCATATGAAAGAGATCTTTGCACTACATAAACAGTCTTAATTAGTATTAAAAAAGCAATGAAATGAAATACTTTATTTGACTATTGCGGTATAGAATTTTAGCATTAGAATGGTTGTACTTATTTAAAATGATTCGTGTGTTTTCCCACGGAATACAACACGAATGAAATCCATTGTGACTGGCTTGTAAGTTTATTATTGTATTATCTTAAGTAATATCTCGGTGTATTTGTGAAATGTTATGAAAAGAAATCGCCATTTGTCATGTTATTAGTGTAGGGTCTAGCAGGTGCTCATGAATATTAGGTAAAAATATAGCGAAACCCCTTGCACCACACAATTTGTATTGAAAGGCTTTTACTCACAAACAAACTTGTAACATAATATTTTACAAACTAACGAAATTATTTTGAAAATTCGTAATAATTGAACGAGACATAACATCTACGGATATATTTTGTTCTATTATAAATTTAATTGAAACGAAACCCTCCATGTACAAACATTGTTCATATGTGACTCTTTTTTCAATTATAATCAATCTACAGGTTCGTGTTATGAAAAACTTCTTTTTTCGAAATGTTAGTCTTAAAATTCCCTATCAATCGCTTCAGTCGAATTTTTTATTTTTAACTAGAATTTTTTTTAAATTTTAATCTAAAAATGCTTTGATTTTTAGTAAAAAGTCAACATAATATATTAATATTTTTTTGTTTATTGTTTTCTTTTCTATATTGACATAAATTTTGGTTTCTAAATTACACATTTCTTTTAAGGTTCAAATACATTTTTGTATGTTTAAAATGGTTTGTTCGGTATAAAATGAATGTGTGTATGTGTGTGTTTAAGGTGAGCGAGCTAATGGTGTGACTGTACAGTACATCTTGAGTTGAAGTGTTTGCTGTAAGCGAACTCCATAGGAAGTTTCTGTGTAGACAAGAGAAGACAACAACTCCTCGCGCAAAAGGCCAATATTTACAAAATGCCGGCTGCCTGTTTTCCACACACCTTCATGTTTTATGTATTTTGTATGTAAATATGAACACACCCTTCTTTCGGATGTCACCGTCCCTTGCTCCGTTCACCCTAATTTATACAATTATTTTATTGGAATCTAAAATACTTTTCAGATAAAATTTAAAACGTAAAAATTATAGGTAAATAAAGGTACACAATAATGTTTTCATTAATATTTTGCGGAATTTACCTGAAATTTCCTCCACTTCCGTACTAGTAGTTAACTTCCAGCAAAACCATTCAATACACTTAACAAAAACGTGAAATCTTTTTAAAGTAAATACCCTCGAAACGCGTTAATCCCTGAATGTGTTGAATGGTTGGATGTCAAGTAGATTAGGGCGGACAATGAGCACTTTTTGTACTTAGCACTCAAATCCCCACAATATTTATACCTCCTAGGGATAAGTACTGCTTGTTAAAGATTCATTCATCCGACACTTGATCGAATTAACTCAATGGGTATTTTCATTATTACTTGCTTCTTATTATTATTTTTTAGCCACATGCATTTACCTTACGTTTACAAATTATTATTGTGTATACAATTATTCTCAAAACGGAAAATAATCTTTGTCTACTCCTACATTAAAAAGAATATATATTATGAATAAGTTATTATGCATGAAAGATGTCATTATATAAACCGTTTAATAATGAACCAATGTAAATCAAGGGGACTTTCATTATTAAATGATTTCTGTTGAAAAAATATTTCAAAAGTGTTAAAAGTGGACACAATCTTAATTATATTGACAGTTTAGTTTTAGTGGTAGATTTAAAAAGTGGTTGATGCAAACTATTCCAACAATGTTAACTTTCAGTGGTGTTCCTTCAATATGAAATTGAATAATTTCTAGAAGATTTTTTTGTGTGAGGTTTGTTTGTGTTATGCTCGAGATATGAAACTAGGAGTGATCCAAAGCAAACTCTCCAAAAGGACAGAAATAACAAATAAAATGGTCACCTGGAGTGGTACGATACAATTTTTTTTTTCGCCCCGTTATTGATTTTAATATTCTAAAATACACAGTGAACAAAACAGACTTAAGTCGATGGATGAATAAAATTTTATGTGTGTGTGTGTGAGAGAGAGAGAGGAGAAGAAAAGATGTGGAATGTTGAAATAATATTTTCCTGTGTGCTTTTACAAACAAGGCCTCCAAGATCGCGAAAAAAATGAGCATACTGGGTTAAGATGGAAATCTTGATTGAAATGCGCTGGTAAATTAACGAGAAGGAATAAGAACAGAACAGTTGAGTTCTTTTCTCTTTGGATACGGTACACTCTAGGAGGATGTGAATGCCGATTGAAAGTGTATTGTGCTTTGAAAGGTTTGATTCTTAAAGACAACAATAAAATATCTCGCGCACAATGTACACAAAATATTTCAACAAACCTCGTTCTGTTTCATTATGACAAACCAATTTTGCTATAATATGTATACAGATGCCTGTCAAATGTATGTTTTGATATTGTTTTAGGCAATAGTAATCCTTATACACATTCACAAAAGATCTGTCATTATGTCAGATGCATATCAGTGTGCGCAAATCTGCCGACTCATTTATCCTATACGATATTAAAAATAATACATGCCTGACAGAGGAATGAATATATAGGAGTTCCACACCTCTCACCCCCTCTGGTAACACTCAACATCAGACCTATAATATAACAGAGTGCCGACAAAAGAGCCAAATTTCTGCTACTTAATGTTGATTTTCGAAGAGCGCGCTCTCAATTTTAACGATACCATCAAATGCGAGAGCCGCCCCCCTTCGTCGCTCGGCAAAAAAGAAACCAACATCTCCATTAGTTTAATAAAACTGTAACATCACAGTTCTTCCAATCCGCCCATTCTTCGTACCACAAAGAACCAATTAAACATACAATGGAGAACGAAACGTTTCGGATGGAAATGAAAAGGGACACTATTAAGTGTATTTGTAAATCGAGGTGTAAAGTAGGGTTGGTCTTTCCATGTGCATCGAAAAACACTCACATAGGTGTGCACCAGGTAAATAATAACGAGGGGGACCTCTGGCTCCTCCCCGTTTGCCGCCGCAGCATCTGCTTTACAGTAAAAGCAGAATTAAGGACCACTGGGGGGAAAGCTAGGAAGGAACAAAATAATGGCAGACAGGTAACTCAATTTACAAATCACTTGCAAAACTTAAACGGCGCACGCGGTAAGATTTCATTTACATATTTATACCGAAAACATTGATTTTTATGTACCCTTCAGATAAAATCGCACTCAAAAACAACCCCTAAAACATCTACAACATGTACCAAGATTTAAAGAGAACTTTAATTATTTAATGAAAAATTACATCTATTTATGGCCACGTATCAATCGTAATCAATCGTATTGAGGAAAAATTTGATTTCGCTTAAATTTGGGGTGTACCTTCCTTTACTCCCTGAATTTTTTCAGATTTTTCAACGTGTCCAAAATTGAAAAAACTAATTTTTCTTGATTTCCCGAAGATTTCTACCGCTCGTAACTCCTGAGAGGTGCATTCTAGCGAAAAACTCATAAGCATCTTTATTATTCCTAAGGCTTCAGGGAATATAAAAAGATTTTTTTAGTCACAATTATGAAAATTTGGAAACATATTAAAAAGAGATTTGACATGATATCTATGGCTGATCTTTCAATAATCCTGTTGATAAGAAACCAAAAAGAGAAAAGAAATAAAAATTAGTGCAGCTATGCCAAAATGAACTGTTACAAAATTTTCCAAAAAACGTAAAAACTAATAAACTAAAATGTTCAAAAAGAAAATTCTTTTTGACTCACTAACGCATTTTAATCATCAAAATTAAAAGTTAATTAGTTCTTCATGTCACAATCTACTATTTTATTGTTGATAGATAATTATTCAAATTTTATTATATACCCTTGAGATATTCACGGATTTACATGGAAAGTTAGAGATCTCACGTCCAAAAAGGGTTTTTAAAAGAACGATGTGTAAAATAGGAAGAGAAATTTCCCTATCAAATGTGAAGTGTATCTAGGGGTTGTTTTGGGGAATAAATTGTGCTGACGTTAGTGTCAGTGGCGAATATTTAAGTTGGTTTTGAATAATTCAAAGATGCAAGGGATGAAAATTGTAGAACTGTGCGGTGACTGGTTCGTGCTATTACGTTAGGGGGAAACAAAAACATTTTAGAGAAATTAATGTATAGATATGTGTATTGTCGGTGAGGATAATTAATAAGGGATTGCTTGTCATGTGTTATTTTTAGAGCGGTTCGTCGGCGCTTTGCTTTTACAGTTTTAAAGTGCTGTAGATTATAATTTGAGGCCGCTACTCGTTTCTAACTTAAAGCCGATGATGACCTATTAAGAAAAAAAAAAGTAAAAATTAAGAAATCATCGCCAAGATCGATATCTCCCACGAATGTTAAAAGACGCGGGTTATCTCTTATGCAAGTTACGTTCCATCGAAAAAATTGCGCGAAATATATTTAAATGAGATACTCCGTCTAGTTGTTATGTCATGAAATGATAAAAATTTTGTTTTTTGATCTTATTTCCTCGCGTGCAGGGAAATTCCGAGCACATGCCTGAATTTCAGCTACAACAAGAGTGATGTGAATATGAAAATATTTTATCGAAGCGAAAAGAGAGAGAGAGAGAAAAGAAGAAAAACAGACATATACACAACTGAAACTGTACATTCGCGCTTATTATTTTTTCGTTTGATTCGGAAAAATGGTGTAGGTACGTCGTCTCACTAAGTGTGCCGCGGGGCTTTTCGATCCACAATGATAAATTCACACCCTTCTGAGGGAATACAAATGTTGCTAGTGATGATGGAAACTGAAAGAAATGCTAATAATAAAAACACAATTCCATATCCTGGCTTTTGCATAAATAGCTACGTCCCAGCGGTTTTCATCACTTTTCCGTACAGGCTCGTACCCAACAATTTCAATTCATTTTCTTTTCAATTTTAAAAATCATTTATACAATTATCATTTTTTTGCAACAAAAATGAAGAAATTATTTTTTTGCAAAACAAAAACTTACAAATATAAAAATAAAATTGTATGTGATATCAATTAAAAAATTTTGATTTACAGATGTCAGTTTGTCAGAGGGAACGAACATGTGGACCATTCGTTATGTTTTAAAAGCCGAATAAAGAATTGCAAAAAACATCAGTTGTGAAGCAAAATGACGACGATGTAATGCGCCCATGTATATATTTGTATTTCTTTATAAACTGAGATGCCCCAGAGCCAATCAAAAAGCAAAATTTTATCAGCAGTCTTCTAAAGGCTCTTCTTTTGACCCCTCTTCACGATCTCCCAAGTTGGGCTAATTCAAACCATCAACAACGTGTAGAGGGACATTGGTTTACAATGGCCGATATTGGTGGAAGTTTACATTTTTAAACAATGTTATTAGACCAATAGTAGGAAAGCACGCGTAAAATCATCGACATGAATATGGCCACTTCTTTTATTTCGTAGCTGCCAAGGTCATGAAAAACAAGGGACACAATATCAAAGGAACCTACGCGAAGTGTCATTACTTTTCTACTAGTCTATGTATTGTGGTTATACTCATCGATTTTTTTTTACAATAAATGGTAAATTTAATTTTAACTTTAGAAACTTTGTACATGCATTTGGAATAAAAATAATGTATATTTTTTATTGATCATTAAGAGGTTTAGAAATAGTGTAAAGTACACCCCTGATAAAGAGAAGAGGAAAAGAGATCCAGCCCGACGGTGTGAAGTTATCCTCAGGCGTTCATATAAATATTCCGGCGCGTTTTGCAAAATAAAAGAAAATACCTTATTTTCAAAGCATCAAAAATATATGCGAAACGTTACATTTCATGACTTTACATATTTTACACAATACATTTTTAAATAATGTTCCATACTCTTTTACAAAGCAATTGCCAAAATATCTTTCTGATGTTAGATATGCTTTCATAATATTTTAAAAATTAATAAAAAGTGAATCGAAAGATTTTAATGGAAAATGCGATTTTTCAAAAAAGATGCAATTTTTCTCTATTTTCTTTTTTGTCTTATAATGAGTGGGAGGAAGATATAATAATTGGTGGTTTACCTAGTTGGAAAGAGATGATAATTGTGATATGGAGAAATATGATTAAAACAAAATTAAAAAAAAAATTAAGAGCGCTTTAGTTCAATTCGGACACATTGAAAAAATCTGGAATTTTGGCAGTAGAAATAGCAAGATATATTCTTAAATATTCTGAAATTTTGTTGAAATCGACACTCCCATTTTTTAATTACAACATAATTTTTAAAAAGTTGGTTTTATTTTTAAAATCCTCAATATTTTTTTTTCAAATTAAGTCTTTTAAAGTGAGACATGGATGTGATAATAATTTCTATTACAAGTGAAATAGTCCCAAAGACGATCAACTTGGTCGACAACCATGTTGACAACATGCCATATTGAAATCAATGTGGAATGCCTATGGACAGATTGGATATTGAAATTTCATATCGACGACCAAGTTTGAAGTTTAGATTTGTTGGAGGCGGAGCCAAAGTTGGCAACTTTATTGAATCATCTATGGATAGTTTGACAACCAGGTTGTAAATACTATTTATGGCCCGCATTGTCGCCAATCACCAAACAAAATTTTCTGGCAAAAATTTGTAAAGGCCCCTACTCATGATGATCCAAAACGATGGCCATTAACTTTACAATGCATCCACACGTTGACCCAATACACGAACCAATCTGATGAGCAAGAGTGAGTTCGAACGCTCTGTCGCCACTGCATACATTTGTTTCGCATGTTTGGTTCACTTTGATGTTTCGTGAAAAATCGCTCTGGCCCCTCTTCACGGTGGCTCAAGATGCGCCAATAGATTTATCGCCACGAAGGCCAACAACTTTACGATGGATCTGCATGTTGGTCCAGTAGATGGGCCAACCTGATGAGTCAGATTGAGTGAGAATGCTACCACGCCCCTGCAAATTTTGCACAAACTTGGCTCCTTTGATGTGATGTGAAAAACCGCTCCCGAAGTCATCTCTGGCTAACATCATTTTCAACGTCCACCAACATCTGCCACTATAAACCGATGTCCCTCTTCATGATGGTGATGGCTTCCATTGGCCCGACTTAGGCCATCGTGAAGATGGGCCTTAACAAGTAGCCAAAATTGCGATAAATCGCAACTCTGGGTGGGATTGAACCTTTGGCCACAACTGGGAAAGGTATCTATTGACTAGCTATTATTACTTATTCAATATTGACTGAAGAATTAAAATGTCTTATATATAAATATCACTGCCCCTCTATTTTGTCTGTCATTCCCTAATTGTTTCCATAACTTAGGCGCATATTTTAAAATTTAATTTATTCAAAATATATCGTCTCCACCAAGTTTTACAAACAAATGTGAAAGTCGCATTTTTTGAATTCGTCAGTTTCTTTGATAAAGCTAGGGAAAGTATCCAAATACTTCTATCGTCAGACAAGTGAAAAATATTCACAAAGTAAATTAGTTGACAACTTTGAAAAAAATTTCATACTCTTAAAAAGAAATTATTTTCACATTTTCTAGTTAAACATGCACAAAAACGAATGTGGTGTGAAGTGGGTTGCCTATACTTTTATTCAATAGAAACATTGCTAGCGAGATCATAATTTAGGATCCTTCTTTAAAATTAGTCGTTTTGTTGGATTGTAACGTACCAATTCTTATTTTTTTAACGGGTTTATTAATATTTATGACTGTACAACAAAAATTATGTGATCTTTTTCACATGCAAGCACTTTTACGAAGTTTTAAATTGCAGGACAACTGTGTCATAGGCAACACACCTTACATGTAATGTACTGTATTCAAATAAAATTAATTTATTTGAGCTCTTTGTAACAGTAATAAAAAGAATTTTGATGCATATGACAAAATAAAAATATTGGAAAGGAAAATTTGGGTAATGATTAAAGTGCTACAAATCCTGTAGTCTCAAATCCATCCGAAGTATACACAAAAACATTTTTTAAATTCAACTTTTATTTCAAGGAATCACAAATCGTTTTAGTAACAAAACAACCAGTTGTTTTTTAAACATGTTTCCAAATTGAAGTTTGCAAAAAAAAATTATCTATGTGGTTAACAAACACGAACAGCACCTTTTACTTTATGCTAAAACTCGCCGTTCATTTTCCTATACAAAAGTCCTCGAATATAATATCCAGGACTTCTTCCGAAATTCTAGCTCCTGTAACGTAGCCTAACTTTTGAGTGGCCATCCGTAGATAATTACAAATGATTGCAAAATCTACTTGATTATTTCTATGATCCAATAAGAAATTAGCTTCATTTAAATTTGAAACACATTCTTTAAGATGAGTGTATTGTCGTAAAGAGGTTATCCTTGGCGTTTCATAATCACCATCACCAGTACTAAGAAAAAATTCTTGTATCTAGTTTCTAATTAAATGAAATAAACTCACCTTTCCTTAGCAATGCATGCTATATTATCTGCTAACTCTGTTATATTATAATGTGGTTTACAAGAGATGTAGAATAGCTTCCCTTTATACGATGTAATCTTTTCCAATTCCTCTTTCGTGCACAAATCTATTTTGTTAACAACAACTAACGTATTCTTTTTAAAAATAGAATTTTTAATACCTTTATGGAGATCATCTCTTAATAAAGAAGTTGCATTGATTTGATTTAAGTGTTCAATTAAGAAATTTTGTAAATTTATAAAATTGTTATTAAGAGATTGAATCAAATCAGGAGCAGATATCACAAGAAGATGTAAGATGGTGCGGAAATCAGTTAGATTATCCATAGCACGGGAAATACCCTCAACCTCTATTTCATCAGTAGAGTTTGGTTTTAAACCGGCAGTATCATATAAATTAATTGGGTAACCATAAACATTTATTTTTGCTTCAAGGACATCTCTTGTTGTCCCTGGTATATTTGAAACTATAGCAGTATTTTCCATTGCTAAAAGAATCATTTATAGATGTGCTTGTAAAAATCTGTTCTAGACAAAACAAAAAAAAAACATTGGTAAAAAAAATTAAGAGCCATAAATTGATCAAAATATTTATGAATATTAATAAACAATTGATCTTAACATTTTTGAATATTTATAAACTTCTTAGAAAAATATTGGTTCAAATTAATTAGCGGAAATCCCAATTTTAAAATAAAAAATATATTGGAATACTTGTAATCGACTGGAAATTTTCCTTAGAATACAAAATTTTTATTCTTAGATCAATTTAAGTTTCTTCTTCCCTGGCTAAATCAGATAAACAAATTAAGTGCGATGAAGAAGCAACAGGAAAAGAAGAAAGATGAGATTTTAGACTCAAGGTAGGAAAAAATTGTTAAAATTGATGAACGGATAGATTGAAGTACCCCTAATGTAACTAAACTACTTGAAACTTTAGACTTACACAGTGCATTAAACAAGCTGCTTTTTCCTGCATTTGGAGCACCATATATCACAACCTTACATCCATCTCTTATAATAATTCCCATATTCTTTGTTTTAAGTGTGTCATTTATTTCTTTTATTAACTCTTCTAATCTTAATTTAATTTCAGAAAAATTTATTGATACATCTTCGGTTTCTGAGAAATCTATATGTGCCTCCAGTTGGGCAAGAAGCGCTATTAACTCCTTATTCCATTTTTTAATTATAACACTAAGAACACCTCTGTATTGTGCTTGAGCCTGAGAAAGAGGGTTATAACATAATAAATTAAGTATTTTAAAGTTAATAACGACAGTTGTTAAAAATTTTTTATCTAAACGTCTAGGTTATGTTGCACCAAAAATTTAGTTTCATTCAAAGCAACTGGCAAGAAAAAAATATAATTATTCGATTGAACAGAATAAACCAGTAAGTGCATGAAGAGAGTGTGGAAGAATGTTTTGTTCCATTCCAAGTTTGCACTATTAAAGATGCATCCTAACCTCTAAATGAAGTTATTATAAAAATATTTTGTATGGACTTACCTGCTTTCTTTGTTCTTCAGTATCAGCACAGAGTAAATCTCCTATTGCTTCTACCTCAGTCAAATCAATTTTTTTATTGTAGAAGGCACGACGTGTAAATTCTCCCGGTTTAGCTAATACAACATTCTTTATTTTCGTTAAACCTTTTAGTACGGCATCAACCACAGCTGGACTTCCATGTAAATGAAATTCACATAGATCTTCTCCTGTGAAGCTATGGGGACCTGGAAAGTACACCACCAGACCATGATCAAGCACTTCTTTTGTGCTTGGATCAATAATATGTCTTAAGCGCATGTTTCTTGACTTTGGTATGTTTGAGGGAAGTGTGCTTAAACGAAGGATCTCTTGGACTTTTGAACCTGACACCCTAACAACCGCAATTGCTGATCGGCCACGACCTATAATAAAAAAAATAGAAACATACTAATATTGTTAGCTTGATATTGAAGCGAAGGAGGGGGTAGTTTTGTATGCTAAAGTATATCTTCTAAGCCGAAAGGAATAAGAAAAGAAGACTTCGATGTTTTTAGGCTTGCAAAAAAAATTGCATATGGTGTAAAAAGGAAATTCGGTATAAATAGGTTGGTAATATGTTTTTGAGTAAAGCAGTGTTGTCACACCTTCCACATGGGTTATGATTATCGCTTTTTATATCTAATAAGTTTTTTACAAGAAAAATGGGAGTTTAATGAAAAACGAAAAAAAAAGAGATTTTTTGAAAATGACTTTTCGGCTATAACGAGTGGGAACAAGATATAATATAGGTGTAATTAATTAATTGAAAATAGATGCTTTGTTGGAATAAACAGGGCAATTTTTGAATAATGACATAATTTACAAAAAATTTAATTTTTTATAAAAGCAAATATTCTTGTTGCTGCTTAATTTTTGTAAATGTGTTTGATTCTTTATTTTACTGCTTATATAATATTTGTTTGATATGGGATTTTAAGGATACAAACAAACCTGTAGACACATTGCAAATTGTGCTTCTGTTTATTTTTGTGGAACATTTCCTCATCAATTGAATATTTCTTAACGGATTCAAGGAAAAACTTGTTCGGTACATGGCAGGAAACATATTAAAAGGACCTTCAATTCAATCAAACACAATATTTCAATTAAATGTACTATAAATGATAATCATTTAAATAAATATTTCAGTTTTCTATTGGATAACCTTAAAAATTAATCACAACAATAACAAAACTGAAAAATATGAAACTAGAGCCATCTACACTCAAAGTATTTAAATTCTAAATAAATAAAAAATTGTAATCAGTTACAATAGTATTTAAAAATCGATAGTTAAAAAAGTAAGAAAAAAAAGCGCAAAATAGCGGAAAAATTCAAAAAATTTTAAACCTTAAAAAATCGTGAAAAAGCATCAATCTTCGTGTCTTGTGTCCTTGATTTCTTTCTAATTTAAGTTATGCATCCAACATTACACAAAATCGGCAGTAAATGATTTCTCTCATTTTACAGACGATTTCAAAAAATAGTTATATTTTCCAAATTTGCGGGTATAAATTTTTTATTCTGCGGCTTTTAACATACAGATGGCTTTGAAACACGAAAAAAGAGATCCAGGTTGTCTATGAAGAGATCACCATGGTGATCGTGACTACCGCGCCATCTTATTTACAGGGGAACATATAAAAAGCGCTGCAACTGGAAGCCATTGCTTCATAGATTGTCGGTCGGGTCAGCCGCTTGATCAACGCGTCCGTTTAATTTTTCAATTAATTCGATCTCTTTCACAGTGTCGGTATTAAATTCTGAATCCGCCTGGATTTATAATCAATTTCGCGAGAATAAAATTAGAAAAAGTGGCAAATCATGTCGAATTTTCTGAGCGTTGGATCTCACGTCAACATCAAACGAACGGATGGTGAGTTAATTTTTTTTTATTGGGGAAGGTCTGAATCTTGTATAATGTTTCGTGTCCCGTTATATATTACATTCTCCCGCTAGGTCCCTTCATTAATTCCATGAATATACCCTGCAACAATTTTCTGAAAATTGAGAAAACGTTTTCGGTCCATCTACAAAATTTCGTTATTCGCCATTTACACACGTGCGTTGTTATTTTGTATATATTTCATCAATTTCCTGCATACAAACATAAAAAAAAATTTTTTTAAGGGAAAACCTTCCTTCATTATTAATAATAAAAGTGATTTTGGTGTCGAAATTCGACAGGTTGGGACGACATCACTCCACCCACATACCCCCGACCGTATCACCGTTTCGATCCCATAAAAAATTTAATCCGTGTTTTTTGTCTACATATGACAGAACAAGTAATTAAACCCCTACCAGGGTGGTGATAATGACTGTGTACGGATACAAATTAAAACGGGTCTTTCCCTAATTCATCCGTGAGAACAATTCCGAAAAAGACAATGCACCATCATTCCGACATAATTAACAAATATGAGATCCGCATTTAAATTTATATCAATCACATCAAATGATTCTTCAAGAATACACATGTCTGCGGGAATATGTGAGTCACCTGTCTCGAAAAAATATCATAAATATTGATACATTGTTGCGTGGGAGATCCGTTAATTGTCGTTTGTTTATTTTCAAATCAAAACAGCGGTTTGTAGTCGTACCAACATACTGCCGCGCTTTTTTTAAAATTTATCGTTCCGAAATATGGGGACCTTGAAAATTAATATTGACAATCAAATTTATTTTCTTTTATATAGATCTTGTGATTATTTTGTAATTTCTATAGAAAATGAAATATTTTGTGATATAAAAGTTTTATTTTATTTTTTTCATTTTGATATTAAAAAAAAAACCAATGAACAAGTTCATAATTGGAGGTTTAAGATTGTTGAGATTTGTCTCATAAGACAGAATACTCGTTGATTTATTCCAAACAGCTGTCCCGTTTCTGCTACCAAGAGAATTCTAAAAGATTTGTTAAGTCAATGGCCACCAAGGACGAGGTATCTTTCCACCTAGATACTCAATATGAGTTTTCGCATTAGATGCCCATTCATTAACAGTCTTTCCGTCAGGATAACGGAATCCGTGCTGAAAAAGTGTCAATGGATGACGTATAAAAAGAAAGTATGACAGTTACTTGTCATTTGAGTTCATCTCGCCATCCCACTCTTCTGTTCTTTCAAGCAAGATTATCCGAATTCAGCATGCAATTGGTTGGTAACTATTCTCTCCTCTCATATTTTTTTTCATCTATTTCTTTGGTTCTTTTACATGCTATTAATGACGATTTGACCCCGCTCTTCATAACATTTAACTAGCGAATAACGGAATCTTTTAAGGTAATTGAAGGAGAAAACAACAAAAGATATCAGACACGCTTTCCCTTCAAAGTCAAAGAATCTTCTCAAAAGTGAGAGAAAAAAAATCATCTACGAACATTCATTCCTTTCAGCTTCATAAAATGGCAAAATCTAGAATTGAAGATATGAGGTGGATGGATAATGAAAGGATTGTGCGGCAGACTAAAAGTTGGCAAGATTGCACGCAGTGGCAGTTGCGCAGGAAAGCGCTTGTGTAGATGAGCAACGACAAGATTGTCGATCACGTCATGCTTTCTTTCGCGATAAACTCTGAAAATACTACGGCACGAAAGAACCTTAATGGATGGACCGCTATTTTTATAGTTTAATTTTGTAGGGAATTAATACATTGTATCTTCTTAATGGTTTTGAAGACTGATCATCAAACTTCTAAACATGTAAAAGAATGTTATGCATAAATGACATCAACTAAAGTTTTTA
The DNA here is from genome assembly GCA_027574865.2 of Coproporus ventriculus. Taxonomy (NCBI): domain Eukaryota; kingdom Metazoa; phylum Arthropoda; class Insecta; order Coleoptera; family Staphylinidae; genus Coproporus; species Coproporus ventriculus. The sequence continues at coordinate 18 of JAODAH020012502.1, read as the reverse complement.
TTATAATTTATCCAATTC